>JAEIFU010000494.1:0-125737 GCA_018904235.1 Lordiphosa stackelbergi
ATATAATAATTTATTAAAAATATGTGTATGAGGTGATGCTTGCAGAGGTCCCTCTCTCATAATTTAAGGGTTCTAGGCCGGGTTTTTTTAGTGTTGTACTGTTTTCTAAAACAAGCCCAAACCTTTAATGTGTGAGAACCAAATGTTCTAAGCATAATGTAAACGAATGTTTATGAGTATCAAAAAGAGGTGCTTATTAATATCTTTCGTCAGCAAAATTTCATGAATTCACGTTCCAATACGAGAAAGGATAGTTTTTCTGTATACTTTAAAACTCACATTGATACATCAAAAATTTATGATCTTTTAAGTTTTTATAAAGATCGATAATATGTAAATACTGGAGTTTAAAATTATCACCTTTTTGTCAATTCGCTATAAGAATTTGGAAATAAAAATAAGGAAAACAAAACTGAGAAACTAGAAATTAGAAAATAAAAATGAGGAAAAAAAGAAATTGGAAAGTCAAAAATTAGAAAAAAAGTTGTGAAGGCAAAAATTAGGGGAAACAAAATTAGGAATTTCAAAAATGAGAAAACAACTGGAAGACCGGAAAAATAAGTTTAGTCTAAAATTTTATGGGGAAAATTAATAACTTATACAACTGGGAAGACCAAAATTAGGAAAATCAGAATGTTACACTCTTCCTAACACGGTTCAATATTTTGGTTTGTTGGTATGTTTCAGAACACTCTAAAAAAGGAACCAGCAAAAACATTTCCTTTTGTCGTACCATTTATTAATTACACTAAAAAATATATCAATCCATATGGTCTCAAACCAATCTTAATCAGTAATGAAAACAACGTAAGAAAAAAGATTAAGTAAATCCGACTCTTTTAGTCCTAAGTAAGTTATCCCGGGGTAATCTATAAAAGGTTGAATTGAGTAAAAAATTCGAGCCTCATGCAATCCCAAAGCTGGATAGTTTTATATGCTATCTTAAGCTCGATATGTAATATTGATTTGATCCCAGATAGATAACTCTTCTTCATTTCCCTAAGCCATGCCAATGAACAACCTCATACATTTCAAAGACCACACCAGTTTTACTTAATTTAAGACTTCTGAAAAACAAAGAAATATAAAAATTTTTGAGTTCCACTGGGACTCGAACACACGACCATTCGCACTGAACACGAATGGAACAGCATTTCGTCGCACACCGCTAACCCCATCGGTTGTTGCTGCTTGACTAAAAGGCTACTTCTATTTCTTTTCTCTCGCTCTCCAAATTATTGACATGTGATCTCGAAAGGGATTGTAGTAAGCTCATTTGGAATGATACAAGTATTATATGCTATAGTCATCTGATTTGGATCAAACTTAGCAGAACTGTGTGGTAGCATATAATATTGATCAGTAACAAGTTTCGGAGCGATACCATTGAAAACAAAAAAGTTTTTCTTACTAAGACTTTTTTCAAACCTATATTTTGTATGGCAGCTATATCATATAGTTATCCGATTTTGATAAATCTCGGTGAAATTATGTGAAATAATAGAAAACTTATAAATACGAGGGTTGGGAGCGATAACATTGATAACAAAAAAGTTTTTCTCACTAGAACTACTTTTTCAACCGATCGTTCTTATGGCAGCTACATGCTATAGTTATCCGATCCGGCCGATTCCGACAAATGTGCAGCGTATTTATACCAAAAGACTTCGTGCAAAGTTTGGTTACGATAGCTTTAAAACTGACGGAGGAGATAACATAGAAACAGACGAACGGACGGGCAGACGGACGGACGGGCAGACGGACGGACGGGCAGACGGACATGGCTATATCAACTCAGCTCGTCACGCTGATCTAGAATATATACTTTATGTGGTCGGAGATGCTTCCTTCTATGCGTTACAAACATCCGGACAATTTTAATATACCCTCTCCAAGGGTATAAAAACAAAAAAGTTTTTCCCACAAAGATCCACTTTTCGACCGATAGTTTCTATGGCAACTATAAGATATAACAAAACGAGAAGGCCAAGCAAACTTCTTCTTTGCCGAAGTTTTTATACCCTTGCAAATGATTTAATACATCAGAGTTTAAAAACGCCAGCATTAAAACAAACAATTTTTCTAAATAAAACCCACTTTTCGACCGATTGTTGCTATGGCAGCTATAAGATATAGTCATTCGATCCGGTCGGTTCCAACATATTAGCAGTGTGCAGTAAAAAGAAGACTCTATGCAAAGTTTTAGCTCGATAGCTCCAAAACTGAGGGACTAGTTTGCGTAGAAACAGACAGACGGACAGACAAAGCTAAATCGATTCAGCTCGTCATGCTGATCAAGAATATATATACTTTATGTGGTCGGAGATGATTCCTTCTATGCGTTGCACACTTCTGGGCAAAATTATAATACACTTTTGAAGTGTATAAAAAACAAGTAAGAAAGTCGGTCAAGCCCGACTATATTTATACTCTGTACCTAGAGTAAGAGATAAATGCAGAGCTGCTGCAGCGCTCATCTCTCTCTCTCTCTCTCCTCTCTCTCTCTCTCTCTCTCTCTCTCTCTCTCTCTATCTAAGATTGTGCGTTGGTTGTGCATGGGTGGGAGGGGGTGGAGGGGGGTGATTCACTTATTTGCTCATAACTTGAGAACCGCTCATCCGATCTTTATCATTTCTTCGGCAAATTGATACATATTGCTAATGACTAACTATCTCTAGAAGGTACAAATCATCTATCTACAAAACTGTGGGAGATATGACGTTTTTTCAAAATTGCGGGGGCGGGAGGGGGCGTGGCAAAAATTGAAAATAAACTTGATCTGCCTGCAAGTATAAGAAACATTTGTCCCATACATGTCAAACCTCTATCTCTTACCATCTCTGAGATCTGTTTGTTCATACGGACGGACAGACGGACAGACAGACGGACAGACGGACATGGCTATATCGACTCGGCTGTTGATGCTGATCAAGAATATATATACTTTATAGGGTCGGAAGTGATTCCTTCTCCCTGTTACATACTTTTGCACAAACTTAATATTCTCTATGTACCTTCGGTACAGAGTATAAAAACATTCAGAGTACAAAAATTAGGAAATCAAAACAATTAGGAAATCAAAACAACAAACATTCAGAGTTCAATGAAACTGATGAACCTACAGTTGCCCACATTATTTATAGGTAGACAATGCACTTATGAAACATAAATACACAGTAAAAAAGTCAAGCTATTTATAATCTTTCCAGGATATTCTACACAATTCAATCTTTTAAGGATTGGCCGATGCCTTTCCAACTTGTATCATTCCAAATGAGCTTACTACAATCCCTATCAAGATCACATGTCAATAAATTACATAGCGAGAGAAAAGAAATAGAAGTAGCCTTTTAGTCAAGCTGTTCATTGGCATGGCTTAGGAAATGAAGAAGAGTTATCTATGGGATCAAATTAATATAGCTGCCATAGGAACGATCGGTAGTAAAAAATACTTCTAATGAGAAAAACTTTTTTGTTTTCAATGGTAGCGTCTTTATACTTTCCAGTTATGAATATTATGTGTTTCAACACCATGAGGGAGATTTTGATCAAAATCGGATGAATATATCGTATAGCTGCCATATAATCAACTGACAGTCATATATCATACTCCAAGGGTATATAAACTTCGGTCCAGTCGAAGTTAGCTTCCCTATATTTTTAATGTTAACGTCTCCCAACTCAGCGATTATTAATGATTTGTAAGGTTTCGTCAAATTAGGATGACTATATCTTATAGCTGCCATAGGATCTATCGGTCGAAAAGTGAGTCTTTGTGAGAAAAACTTTTTTGTTTTCAATGTTAACGTCTCCCAACTCAGCGATTATTAATTTTATATGCTTTTACAGAGATTTGCAAGTTTTGGTCTATCTTATAGCTTCCATAGGAACTATCGGTCGGAAAAATGGTTTTATTTAGACAAATTGTTTGTTTTAATGCTGGCGTTCTTGAGAGAAGCTTGGCTTGGCCCCGTTGGAGGGGCTGCATAGCCCATTTTACATTTTACATTTACAATGCTGGCGTTCTTAAACTCTGATATATTAAACAGTTGTAAGGGTTTAAAACACTTCGGCAAAGACGAAGTTGGCTTGGAATTCTAGTTTTGTCTTTGTTTTATCAATTCTTAATCAAATGTGCCGAATTCGTATGAGGTACCCTTTTTCATATTTTTGGGCGCTAATAAAAAATAAGCTGGCTTTCCTTAGTTGCAAAAACTTTTGTCGGTTGGGTAAGCATGCGCTGTCTGCACTATGTTAATAAGTTAACAATTAGAGCTCTGTTAATTAAGGCCCTCTTCTGCTCTAGAAAATTTCTTTTCAACATTTTTTTTATATTTTTCTTTTTTAGCTGAGATATTCAAAAATATTATCCCAAAAGGATTTTTCAAAATTCGCAATACTTTACAAGATAGAGGATTTTTTTGTCGACTAATGTCTTCACAAATACAAGTAATTTTCACATTACTTCAAACTTTGAACGCGTTTTTCTCGAAACAACGATTTTCAAAATGGTGCCCACGTTTTCTCAAGTTCTACCGAACCGATCTTAATGATGTAGGGATTTATGGATGCGGAATAAACGTGGCTATCGTCCCTACCTCAATCTCTGAGAAAAAATTTTTTTAATTTTTTTTGTACAGTGGACTGTCAAAAATCGATTTTTCGTTTTTAAAATGCCGCCATTTTTTTAAATTCATTTTTATTTTTACAATTCTGCTACGGACGATAAAGGCATTCATACTAACCAACTTCATATCTTCCGTTTTGCTTTCTGATAATTGTAACTCCCGGAAACGTGGGTACTTTCGAAACATCTTTTTTTGGAAGAGCCTACTTTGGATCCCGAGAACTTTTTCAATAGCCCTCTCATTCACAAATTTTTAATTTTTGTATTTTTTATAATAAATTGTACAACCAAATACATAAAACAGAATTACAAAATCTCTTTCCGATTTCTTTCCACCAATTTAAAAAAAAAAACATATGGAAAATTTAGCCGCCTAGACCAGAAGAGGGCCTTAACATAAAGGAAGGCTATTAAACATTTCTTCCCCTGAGTAACCCCCTGAGTATATCGATGTGGGGCACTTTAACCTACGATCTCGTTTTAGTAGGATTTTTAATAATATAAGTTCATTTCCCAAGTTATCAATGATAACAGAAATGGAGAAAAACATAAAATCCTGGGTCTAGTTATTATATTCAAAAATCTTTTCTTGATTTGTATATATTAGCATTAGTATTTGACTTGACGTTACCTGACGTTTTGTTACTTAAATTTTCTCATTATATTTACAGTGCTTTTGTAATAATATAACGCCAAATCGTGATGCGGAAGTTTTAAAACACTTGAAAAAGCTTTCTTCAAGGGCTAAAAATATATAATATGAACCATGACCGAGTTTAAGAGTGCTAATTTTCAGAATAAAACAATTTTCTCACTAAAACCCTTTTCCGACCGATCATTTCTATGGCAGCTACAAGAAGTAGTCATCTCATCGTCATGATGATCAAGAATATACATACTGTATGTGGTCGGAGATAATTTCTTCTATCCTTTGGAAATTTCTGGCCAAAATTGTAATACACTTTTCAAGTGAATAACAAGTTTTAAGTTAGAAAGAGCCAGTTCAACTGGGAGTTTAGTCGATTGTACTGTTAGTGCAGTTGCTAACTGTTATCACTAATAAAATGTTTGATTTATTAATGCCATTGATCGCTTTCTACATTATCATCTTTTGAAAGTGATCTGGGAATCTCACAACTAATTAATCTGTGAAAAAAATAACCAATGTTTTTTAGCTGCTAACTTTTGTGAATGAACATAAAGGATCGCATTTTGATTCACTTTTTGCTAAACCGAACCGAAAATTTCGAATCGGAGCAGGTTCAGACCATGTACTCTCACATCAGAGTTCCGGACTTCTAAACGGTTCGTTTTAACTTGCACTTTATGCATTTCCCTTATGTGAAAATCAAATATAAATATGTTTTGTTGTAGCTCCCGCTACACTGCCCACTGTGGTGCTTCATTTAACAATTTTTCACGGCATTTGATGCAGCTTAATTAAGACATAAAGCCGTTATGAGGCTTAAAGCGCCCAACATGAGTACAAATAACAGCGACTTAACGTCACATTAGCCACAGCCGCAACATCATCAGCCACAACAACAACAACAACCTCAATTGCTCACTTGGAGTGATGAACTTTTGAGCTGCTTATCGATCACGGCTGTTTACGCCGAACTTGAAGATTTAGAAACGCAACCGCAATGAGCTCTAAACGCTAATTTAACAACCAAGTTGTTGTTGGGATGGTGAAAACTTTTTCATACACTCATTCATTTACACATTTCCGTCAACGTGACGAGCAAAATTAGAAAATCGCATGCTTCAGCCGGGGATTTGGCGATATAAAGCGGAGCAATGGCCATTATCTGACCCCCCATCCGATGGCTTATATAAGTCGAGCCGTGCATTTTGTGTTGCAGTTGCAGGTGCCAGTTTCCACATGCAGGGGTCAGTGAAAGCGTTTTTACCTGTCAAAGTCTTGCGCAAATTGCCGGTTAAAACTAAATAAAATTTGTCCAAACATTTATTAAATTTACACTAGGCTAAACAATCGAATCGCATATGCTTAACATTCAAATTAATTGGTATGCAAATGGTAAACAAAAGCGCTGAATTCAGATTCCCCAGAGATTCGTGGAGGGCTCTCTTAAATGCTTTGGCGCTCTTTCAGTCAATGGTGGCAGACAGCTTGTGCTGTTGTTGGGTTACCTCATCCTCATCCGGCGGGTTGTTAAATTGCAACAATTACGAGCCAAGGCAGCTCTGTTGGCGCTCTGGCACGCCGCATCGGTGTAAATGAAAATCAATGAAGCGGCTTACGAACGACCGAATGTTTGGCCAAAGAAATGGCAGCCAAAAGTGGCGCATAAAAAGAAAGTTTGAAACACATTATGGTTGTTGTTACATTTGTCTTTGCTTTTATTTTCTGTCTTTTTTTGAGTTTGATTTCTTGTGGTGTGCCGTCATTGCTGGGGAACTGAGGGAACGGTAGCCAGAAAGTGATTACCTCAGTCACCAGACTTAGTTTGTTGTGTTGTTACTCAGTCAACAATTGCCACAATTTCGCAGGAGCCACAGAATTGGTGGCATAAGTTTTTGCTCAATCGCCACCAGCCGCTGCAAACAAAAATATCGGGGACCCGACGAAGAAGAAGTAAAACTGCAATTTGCAATTTGTTGCATAACACGACTGCGCGTCGACCGAGACAACTTGACAAAGCGCACTAGACGGAAGCTTGGCAAAAAATTGGTCGCCAAAATTCCAAAAGCAAATGCAAAAGCCCAGGAAAATGCGTGCAGATAACCAAAAGTGGCGCTGTCTTTGTATGCGTGCTGCGATGTAAGCCTGTACATTTGTATGTGGAGTAAGCCAATAAGTAAATTGGACAAATTGAAAGCGAACAATAATAATGACAACAAGTTTGCTCAAAACATGGCATCAATTTGGAATATGCAGCCAGGAAATTGATCGGAAGTGCACAAGTCCATAAAAATTGAGTCAACTTTACAGCCACTTAATGTAAACGTATCGTGAACAGGTCGACATTTTAATAAGCGCTATGTGAAAATACTTTTAAGCAAGTCGAACAATTTTATGTTGGAATAAAGGTTTGAGGTTTCAATTTCATGGAATAAATAAGCGGATTTAATTTTGTAAGTAGATTTGGACGTTATCGCTTTGCTTATAAAAAATAAGCAATTTTTTTTTGGTAACAGTACCACCAGAAGGGAATAAACTACCTCAGTGCAATAAGTATATGTGCATTAACATTTTTGGAAAAACCTTGTTTTAAACCAAACGATTCAAGCCAAGTATATTTTTTACTTATAGCTCTAGAGCCAGTAACTAAGAACTGCCTTACAGTACTTCAATATTTATTAACAAAAAATTATTATTTAACAAATGTATTTCATTCTTAGGAAATAAGTATATGTGCATTTTATATAGTTCTTAAAATTTTGTATTAAGTTCAAACTTTTGATCAACTTTAATAGTTAATGTGCTTTCCTTTTGCCTCTAAGACTTTTTCAAGGCGGTTTGGCATGGAATCTGCCAGATTTTGGAGAGTTTCATTGCTTATTAACTCCCATTCTGCAAGCAAAGCGTACTTTAAATGCTGAATTGAGTCGAACTGCCTCCCACCTTTATAAATCCTGGCTGAGAGGATACCCCAGAGGTCCTCAATTGGGTTCAAGTCAGGACTGATAGCCGGCCACTCCAGTACAGGTATTTTTCTTGAAGAAAAATAAGCCTTTGTGGCTTTTGATGTGTGGATTGGAGCGTTGTCCTGTTGAAAAATCCATCTATCTTCGTAAAGATCGTCTGTAAAATCTATTAATTCACTCTCCAGCAATTGAATATAGATTTCTGAGTTTGTTCTTATTGGAATAAAACATAGCCGAGACTTTCCTGCATATCCGAAACAGGCCCAAATCATCAGTGATCCACCGCCGTGATTCCTCTTATGGCGAGTTTCTCTTGGTTTTCTTAAGTCACGCCAATACTTATGACAGCCATCAGGACCATCAAGATTAAACTTTTTTTCATCCGAAAAAATAACGTTTCGGAATTCTTCGGTCCAAAATTTGTACCTGTCAGCAAACGCCAAACGAGCCTTAAGATGGCGTGGCAATAGCATCGGTACAGCCACCCGGGAACTATGTTTAAGGTTACAATTTTCAGTTAAAATTTGATGGATCCGTCTTCTACCGATATTGAGCTCTAAATGACGTTTAATGCCTGTACAAGACATTTGATTGTTTACAGCCAGGCGCTTAATCTCACGCTTGCACCTATCTTCGATGTGGCTCGGTCTGCCACTGCGTTTAATCTGACCATAGGAGCTTGGATTTTTTAAGAAATTAGCTATCGTATTTCTGTGTCGAGACACTCTGGAAGCTATTTCAGTGATGGTAGCCCCACCTTTGTTCAATCCTTGGATTCGTCCGCGTTCCTCAGCTGATAAATGTGTTCCACGCGGCATTCTTAGTAAAATTTAAAAATTTTTTTTTTGTGTTTCTGCAATAACTACTTAATTTACTCTCAACTTTTCATTTTTTATCAAAACACATCCAACTTGTTGCACGCTGACCATTAAATGCACACTAATTGGTTTTTGCACATAAACTTATTTCCTAAGAAAATCAAATCTCGCCACTCAAATGTGTGATAACGGTACTAAGAATGATGACCAAAGAAGAATTATGCAAAAGCATTCTAAAATAGATAACAACAAAGACTTTTGCTAAAAATAGATAACATACATAAAAGACTTTTGCATACCTAGAACATATGTTCTGTTATTCATATTTCATTGACAAACAGATTAGTGAATCACAGAGGCACTAATATGAGGTGGAGCCGGTAATATTTCGGTCTTCAAACCGACACGAGCATGCCGAGGCTTGTGCCAAAAGAGCAAATAGCTTTTCAGTCGCTGGCCAGCGGTCGATGAAGTAGGTCATAATTTTTTTGCGTCGCTTTATTTTTGCGCACCGATAGACTCCTACTTTTCGGCCTCGCTCTTCTTGACAAACCACAGTGGTCGCTCCCATAGGCCAAAAATAAAAAAACCAAATTCAACATTTTGGCTTGAAAAGTGTCAACACTAACTCATAATAGATCCAGCTATTAAACTGCATTCTTGTTTTTGTTTTTCACTAACCGTCCTGTCAAAGAATATTATCAAAAGAGAGAGCATAAATTTATTTGTTTTTGACAGCTTGAAAAACTTGCAAGTTATGTTCGCAAATAAAATAAAAAATACGCGTTTAAAACAAAATGCTCGTCCAATGGAAGCAATTAATATTGTAAAGAAACGTATTAACTATGTTTTATGATAATTTGCGTGTAGTTAATGGGGTGTGTTAATGTCAAAAATTGAATGTCTTACATAGGTATCTGGTAAATTATAAATTTGTGTGAAAACAATAATTTCATTTAAGCTTTTAGTTGTGAAGATAATCGAAGCTAACGATAAAATTTATGTTAAAATAATCGACAATATTTACAGATTATAATGGTTTAAGTTTCAGCTGCGGATTTTTGCATATTGCGGTGTTATCTGTATCAAAGCGGCCTCGCTTTTTTCGGTTCTTTTTTTGTATGTGTGCCGTTTCTTATGATTATTGTCTTTGCTATTTTGTGCCAGTTATTGTGATTGTCTTCTTTGTTCCTTTTGTGCAATGAATATTGAAATGTTTTGCTTGCGATTTATTTAATATTTTAATGTTATGTTAACCTTTTTTATTATATTAATTTCTGTTGTTGACCGTTACAAATGCAGAGAAGATTAAAAAATATGTGATATTTCGAAATTGAAAATCGAGAGCGATGGCTATGTAGTTGGAACGGAAAATTTGAAACTAATGGACAAACGCGTTCATTATGGCTGCAAGAGTATTTCCACTATTTGGCGAAAATGCAGTCGAAAAATAGCTACAGTTTTGGAAAAGCATTCTGATTGGCTTGATATACGTCGTGGTCGTCCCAAAGTAAAATTTTTCCCAGTGTTCAAGACGAAGAAAGAGAAGACTGATAGCTGAGGAAATCGATGTGCCAGCTACTGATTATTTGCGTCAACAATTTGTTTTTGCTTATGTTGGGGGTTGTTTGTTGTGCTTTGCAGGGACTTAGGCACACCCACTGTGTGTTTTATTATTTATTATAAAATTATAGAATTATGAAAAAAGATTCACTATGATATCTGCACTAGAAGTATTTTTGGACGCTCGCTCTATACAAACCCGACCACCGTGCAAACGCTGGTTTTTAAGAGAATGCTTTTTCTTTTCTGTAGGTTGGGTAAATCTTCTTTCTAAAAACACACAAAACATACAAATTCTTATTATTATTTTATCCTTGTCTAGTTCGTCTGAACATCAGGGGTGGCCACTATGGGAGACAAGGCATTTTTGCAAGTTACTTTTGTATCAATTGTCCATGGAGTAAGCATTTGTGTATTAAGCTTGGTGCTCAGACAAACTAAATCGTCCGACAGCGGACTGACATGGTTTGCGAACGGTCAGTGTGACTGTTAAACGTCAGAATACCACCCTTCAGCAGCAAAAAACAGCCAAATATGAAAGGTCACACTGCACTGTCACCTCTGATTTGCTTGCATTTGAATTTGGTTATGTAGAAGGTAAATGTTACCGCTGCTGCTGACAATACCACGGGTAGGGTAGGCGTGCTCATACCCCTGTCAAGTTAGCGGCGCCATAAGCTTTTCAGGACTGCAGAAAGTTATGCAACGTGTTTGAAGTTATTACCAAGTGTAATGAAATAATTAAATGTAATAAAAATAAAGTCTAAAATATCGCCTCAGAAAAATATTCGATTACGTAATTTTTAACATAAATATCGATAACACTAGCTTACACAAAAAGACCCATTTCTACTGGATTTTTTTTTTAAGTGTAGTGTGCAATATGTTTTTATCGTACTCGGTAAAGGTAAAGTCGTGCAATGTTGTAACGGCGAAGGAATCATTTCCGACTGTCACGTCTACTTAACTATCTTTCACTCAACACACAAATTCTCACAACACAAAAAGTTTCACCTTTTCAACCATCTCTAAACTTTACACTCTTAAACTTCATCAAACATACTTAAATCGACGCTCAAAAAATTAGCCTTCGGCTATTCAAAAATCGACACTACGTGAGCGAAAAAGTTAAGTAAAATTAAAATGTTGTGTAATATAACAGATGCATTTGTCTTGATTTTGTTGATTTTTAAGATTACTGGAAGTTTTTTTGCAATCGCGTTTTGAAAAAATTTTGCCTCGGCGCACTTTACTCACTTAGAAAACCCTGCATACTTAATTTTGCACAGCACAGTGTGGAAGCCTTACGTAAAAAAAACCAAGTCTTTTATTCTCAATGGAAACAATTTTGGTCGGTCAAAATAAAACAAACAAGGTGAAAATAAAAGTGTTTGTCGATCGCCCAATTCTTTTATCATTACTTAACATGCGTTGAAGATGCTAAATATACTACACTACCTTAGCAAGAAACCCAATTTCTACTAAACTTTTTATATTTCAATAGATTTTCGAGCTCAGATTCCAAACTATACTAAAAAACAATTTTGTAGAAATGGGTCTTTAATTTTTTTTTTTAAACAAGCGTATTAAAAGCAGGGCCACCGCGAATATAGTTCATGTAAAACCACAAAATTTAAAAATAAATCGTACACTCTTATTGCGTTATCCTATACTTTACCCGTAGTTTTTCTCGAGATTTCTTAAAATTACGTGTCAGAATTGGGTCCCGATAAAAATTCCGGATTGTAACCTTTCCTTTTAGTCTGTGCTTCTTTTTTTACACAAGAATTCCCGCTTAGAGGTCATGGATCATTGTAATTCAGTTTCTTCGTGCTTAAGTTATTGTGTGTTGAATTGACGAATAATTAAATTAGCTTTGGCTAAAATTGCTTGTGGTAAACTTGTATTGTGTTACAATTACAGTGTGTTGAAATTCCTAGTGTTGAATTTGTGTTATGTTGAACTGACGCGTGTTGAATTGACTAGTGTTGAAATTGTTTTGTGTTAAAATGACGTGTGTTTAATTGACGTGTTAAAATTGTTTTGTGTTAAATAGACATGGAACCCAATAAAGTATATATATTCTTGATCAGCATCAACAGCCGAGTCGATTTAGCCTTGTCCGTCTGTCCGTCCGTCCGTCCGTCCGTCCGTTCGTCTGTATGAACACCTAGATCTCAGAGATGGTAAGAGATAGAGGTTTGGCATGTATGGGACAATGCTTCTTTTATCTGCCGCAGATCAAGTTTGTTTCAAATTTTGGCCACGCCCCTCCCGCCCCCGCAAATTCAAAAAAACGTTATATCTCCTACAGTTTTAAAGATACCGACTCGTATCTTCTAGAGATAGTTAGTAATTAGCAAAATGAATCGATTTGCCGAAGGAATAATAAAGATCGGATGAACGGTTCTCAAGTTATAAGCAAAAAAGTGAACCAAGCCCTCCCCGCTACCACCCTCAAAAAATGTTGCATACTTTTTGGATGGTCGCACTAAGGAACCCGGGTACACTGTTAAACATGTTTTTTCATGAGTAACGTGTCGGTTAGAGCCGACTTTAACTTACGCTCTCGTTTTTCATGTTTTGTGACTCCAAATGTAAATTACCATAAAATATTTGTACATCCATTTCTAGAAAATTAAATTTTATATACTAATTCGCAAGAAAAGGTATATATAATGCTTACCTTACAGTCAAATTATATTTATTAATTACTATATTTATGAAGCAAAACTTTATTTTCCTTTGAGAATAAAACTAGCTTCTTCTTCTTGATGCATATCACAACGTACGACGCTCTCGCCGCTGCCAACAATGTCCGCCACCGCTTCCCGCTCCATCCGAGCTGGGAACTAGCTTACTTACTTGTTATATTCTGCTGTTGGAAATACCATCGAGATGGCCACTGGGTAGTGGTTGGAAAGTGGATACTACCCAGTGGGCACTACCCAGTGGGCATCTCTGTGGTATTTCCAACACCAGAAAATAACAAGTAAGAGATTTACGGTCGAGTGCCCCGACAGCAAAATTCCCTGTTCCAAGTAATGTGTTTCCTATAGCTTTGAACTCCTTTTATTTTAATATTATTTTGAATAAATGGGGAGGCACACTTGCATTTCTTCGGTGTTTTTGCTCGGACCTTATAGTGGTATACAGAATAGACAGATATTGGGCCTTACTGAATATATAATATATTTAGTCACTAGGTTCAAGCTTAAAAATTGTAGCTCTGAGAGTTATTCGCGGTTAGAAAAAGGAGGAGGAGGATTTTGCCAAATCTGGAGCAAACTTGGTCTAGGTACAGTATACACCTACATACATGCCAAAAATTGTGGCTCTATCTGTTACAGTCTCTGAGAATGACGCGTTCATACAGACAGACAGACGGACAGTCGGACATGGCTAAGTCGACTCGGCTGTTGATGCTGATCAAGAATATATATACTTTACGGGGTCGGAGGTGCTTCCTTCTGGCTGTTACATTTGCACATTTCCCTTTCCTTAATGGGTGTAAAAAACAAAAGAATTTATTTTGTTACGGGTATTTGTCATGCAGAATTTTCCGGGAATTTTCACGGAAGTGGCAGATTTTCCGACATTAAAAAATCACTTTTCTAACTATTTCGTATGCTATCCTCGGATAAAAAATGGCATTTTTTCCATACAAACTTTTCCGTCTTTTCCGGGTGGAATTTTCCAAACCCACGTCTTAGTACGCACTTTCACCAATAAACAGAAACTCCTGTCCAAATTTCAGCTTTCTATCGCTTACCTTTTGGGCAGTGCTATAATTGCCAATCAGTCAGTGACGCTTGAACAAAACTAAAAAAAAAACATGTAAGAGTGTTGCGGTCGAGTGCCCCGACAGCAAAATACCCTGTTCCAAGTAATGTGGTTCCTATAGCTTTGAACTCCTTTTATTTTAAAATTTATTTGAATAATTGGGGAGGCGCACTTGCATATCTTCGGTGTTTTTGCTCGGATCTTGTCGTGGTATACAGAATAGAATATATATTTAATCATTAGGTTCAAACTTAAAAATTTTAGCTCTGACAGTTTTTCGCGATTAGAAGGAGAAGGAGGAGGAATTTGCCAAATCTGAAGCAAACTTTATTTGGGTACGATATACACCTACATACATGCGAAAATTGGTGGCTCTACCTCTTATAGTCTCTGAGATCAACGCGTTCATACAGAGAGAAAGACAGTTTTTCGCTGATAAAAGATGGAGGAGGAGGAATTTTCCAAATCTGAAACAAACTCGATGTGGGTACAGTATACACCTACATACGTGCCAAAAATTGTCACTCTATCTGTTACAGTCTCTGAGATCGACGCGTTCATACAGACAGACAGACGGACAGACGGACATGGCTAAATCGACTCGGCTGTTGATGCTGATCAAGAATATATATACTTTATGGGGTCGGAGGTGCTTCCTTCTGGCTGTTACATACATTTGCACAACTTCATGATCCCCTTTTTCCCATTTTTAATGAAAACAGGGTATAAAAAACACGAATATTGCAACACAATAAAATTTTTCACATGGCAGAGGGTTAAATGAATTTCCATGTGGCGGCATCTATTGGCATTTTTAAAATGTACCACTTCGAGCCGCATAGAGGGCGCCACTAAAAAGTGCGAAAGAGTAGGCATGCTGAAGAAAGAATAGGCATGAGTGTGTAAGTGAATAGGGTGGAGTGCGAAAGTGAGACAACTATAGTGTTCAGCCCGCGTACTTTAAAATAGGGGAAATTTGAAATTATAAGCCGAAGCAGATTTTTCGGCCTTAGAAATGTTGTTTTTTTTAGGTAACGGTAGCGGTTACAAGCAAAGCGAAGAAACTAATCAAATTTAATACAGCAATACTAGACTATCATGTCTTATGTGTAAGGTAGCCTAAATGAATTAATAAATGAAGAAAATATAGAAATTCAAATTCAACTTTGGCGCCTGAAGTGTATTGCCATTTGCAGACAACTGAGGGAGCCTAAGAACTCATTGAGGTTTTGGAGCGCCCCCCTTTGAACAAACCATTAATTTAATTTATTTTGTAGAGTTTAACTTTTTTTTGGTCGAACCCGTTGTAAAGTCTAAGGTTCGGTTCGTGGACCGGTTCGTGCAACCCCTGAACCCAAGGTTCTGGTTCGAACCTCGGTTCACTTGAACCTAACAAAATATTTTCCATTTATTACTACTTATTGTTTAAAATAATATTTTTTTTAATAAAGCAATTTTCATTATTCAATTCTTTAGCTGACATTTACAACAAATGAGAACTGCTTAGTTAAAGATAATAAAAATTATATCTTTTAGGAGCTCTTCACCTATACTAGCTCTTAGATCAGAAAGAACAAACTTAAGTGTTTAAAAGGCTCGTTCAACTGATACCTACGTTGCTGGAACAGCAAGTATAGTCAAAGCTATATTTCTTAAGTCCTCGTTTTTTGACTTTTCCAAAATGTTATAACATTTGTCTATGTATTTTCTCTTGTACAAGTTTCAAACGAATCTGTAACATCATTTATATTTGATATTTGTTTACTGCTTTCTATTTGTTTCATATATTTCTCTTCTTCGCAATCAGACGTTGAGTCATTTAAAGTTGAATTTGGAAAACTCTCATTAAGAAAGAACTCTGAATGTAAAAATCTTTGAGAGTAAGTAAGCACATTTTGAAGGATGAGTTTTAACGCGTTACACAGTCTAACACTGTTTTATTCAATATTTCTCTATGCAAAAGATTTAAAATAGTGTGAGTACAGAGTTTCTTACTCAGTGTGCGAACTCTATTAATGTCAATCTGAACTTACTTAAAACGAGAAAGGCAAAGCTAACTTCGTCTGTACCGAAGTTTTGATACACTTGAAATAGCTTGTCTCAACGGTTTGCGACTTCGACCAAACTTCGCAGATCAGCTTAAAAACATTACATATTACCCATGACAGTGTTTGAAAGCAGTAAGATTGAAGAAACCAGTTTTTCGTACTAAAATCCATTTTCCGAACGAAACATTTGTATGGCAGCTACAAGAAGTAGTCATCCGATCCGGTCGGTTCCGACATATTAGCAGCGTGCAGTAAAGAAGACTCTGTGCAAAAGTTTCAGCTCGATAGCTCCAAAACTGAGGGACTAGTTCGCGTAGAAACAGACAGACGGACAGACGGACGGACAAAGCTTAATCGACTCAGCTCGTCATGCTGATCAAGAATATATATACTTTATGTGGTCGGAGATGATTCCTTCTATGCGTTGCACACTTCTGGGCAAAATTATAATACACTTTTCAAGTGTATAAAAATAGTTAACTACTACATTTAAGGTGTGTGCAGCACAACGAACTGTAATTATAGAGCCCTCTGGAAATTTATTGAGCTATCTTCGTCATCGTGCAAATCAAGCTTTTGATTCACATGAGCAACCTTCATTAACGTTGCATTCTTCTTAGTTGCATTTCTCTTTCGCTATGAAGTTGTCATTTAATACGTAATTTTTCTGCCCAAACCATATTTGCTTTTGTCGACGGTTATAGATAGGGGATATTGGAAGTCTTAAAACCTTGGAGATGCCATCAAACCTCGAAAATATCTGATTTTATAGTTTTGATAAATTCTCTATAAAATATTCTTAATTTTTTGATCCATGTTGTGCAAAGATCTTAACATTTGGAAAATCCTATGGAAAAAAGCCCGGTCTAATGTACGTATGTGAAGTTAAACAAGTATGCTCGGTTACTAGGTCAAATGGCTTAGATTAATCGAATTTAACCTTGTGTTCATTGTTCAAGCAGTGTCGATTTCATTCAAACGGTTTCCTTCCAAATTATCTAGTAAAACAATTTATATAAAAAGTCATACAAGCTTAATTCAAAGCAACAATCGTTTTACTAAAATTTCATAGATTTCCAATATTTGCCTGTTCATGTCTTTAAAAAAACCATTTAATTTTGTGAACCGAACCTAATTTTTAGAAAAAGTGGTCCGGTTCGGCCAAAAATTTGGAAACCGTACCGGTTCTAACGGGTTCGGTTCAGGACCGGTTTGCTGCCTTGTTTTAAATATACAATTTGGAGTAGCAAAAATATTGCTTAGATAATTTTTGAATATAAATTTTACATCCTCGTTAAATTGGTAAATTTTTCGCAAATCGAAAAATTTAGTCATTTTGGAGTATTAGAAAAGTTTGACTTACCATATCTTCGGCTATATTGAACATTTTTAAGCTGATGTAAGACCGCTTAAGGCGGCCAGTGCTGCCAACTTTTCACGGCCTCAGCAAGATCGGCATTTAGTAAAAGCTAAAAATAGCTGGAATTGGTTACATATGACTGTTTAGCACCAACATGTTTAAGATACTTTACAGGCCCTTCATAGTTATGGCAACATTTATTTGCCCAACTCAAAGCATAGGCCTTCAGTTGATATATAAAATGACGTGAGTAAGCTCTGCGTTTGACCTTAGCAGGGATAACAGCAAATTTAACTGGTATTTTGGATAAGAAATGCGCCAACATGTGTAAAGGAAAGTAGCTAAATCGTCATTGTAACGTATATAACGTGATGTACGAAAGGTATACTAATCAATTTCGCAAGGGGAGAACCGCTTGTCTGCTTTATGTAATCGTTGCTCGACGCAGACCCCTGTCTCGTTCTCTGTTAAGCTGTTAAGTTGGTTTTATTTAACAGTGAATGCACAAAGATCACCCCAACGGGTTTTAGTTAGGCCCAATATCTACACTCAGAGAAAAAACCAAGCCGATCGTGCTTGATATCAAGCAGTTTTGATATGAAAATTACGGTGAGACGGAGTACAGTTGGGGCACTCGACTGCAATACTCTTACTTGTTTTCTCTTTCTCTACCCATCTAACCAGTTGGACAGTTTGCCTTTTCCAGAGTAGTTCCTCGTCGAAGCATTGTGATTTGCAAAAGATAAGGGCCAAGCCGAGCTTTTTACAATCTACTGGCTTGTGTGTAGTAGTAGTAGCAGTAGTATTCTTTTTATTTAAAATATTTTTCACCTTCTTATTACGTTTTTAGTTGTTATCTAAGGATATAGGATAATATTTTAAAAAAAAGTTTAACCTTATCGACTTGGTGTCTAACCGTTTGTCGATCACTGCTACCCAAATTTTGCTACGCAGTCTTATACATCTGACTTTCCAGGTCTTCCCCAGATACCAGATCGTTCAACTGCGTAGTTAGGAATCCCAGTAGCGGTGTTGCCTTTTTCAAAACTGTCCTTGAATAACACTAGTTTACAGCAAAAAAGACCCATTTCTACTGAAATTTTTTTGGTGTAGTTTGGAATGGTGAACTCGAAAATCGATTTTAAAAATTTTTTCATGACTCCGTTTTCGAAATATGAATTGTTTTTTCATTTTTTGGTAGGTGCTCTTACGATTTAAGCCATATCTCACTTCTTAATTGTCAGATAGAGTCAAGCAAGATATAAATCGAAAGGTAATTGAACTGCCAGTAATCGCGTAAAACATTGTTTTTAAGTTGACTTAGTAGTTTGAATACAATAACCTAAAAATATTTCAAAAAAATCGATTTTTGGCTCGAAAATGCGAGAAATTTCATTTTTATTCGGTTAGAAAAAATATAAAAAAATTCAAAAAAATTATTTTTATTTTTTCTACCGAAGAATCGCACTTCTACGAAGAAAACAAGATAACGATTATCAAAATCTATGAACAAACACAGGAGCTGTGAGCAATTTAGTGCAAAAAAATGTGGTATTTTCGTGATTATTCAAAAATAAATTTCCGTTTGCTTAGACTTTTGTTCCGTTCTTGATTATAATTTTTGTTCTGGCTTTTCGCTAACTTCATAAAGTGACCAAAAGACGAAGAAAAATACAAGTTTATTTTTTGTGAACACACAATATACCCAAATTTGAATGTTATTTCCTCTACACAATTTGATCCATATACGGTACGTGTGACACGATTTTCCTCACCAATACCTTATTGTCTTCGCAAAAGTGCGATTCTTAAGTAGAAAAAATAAAAATAATTTTTTTGGATTTTTTTATATTTTTTCTAGGCGTTTAAAAATGAAATTTCTTGCATTTTTGAGCAAAAAATTGAATTTTTTGAAATATATTTGGTCGTTGAATCAAAACTACTTAACCGATCTTAAAACAATGTTCTACGCTATCGTTACCAGCTGAATTACCTTTCGATTCATATCTGGCAAGTCTCAATCTGACAATTATGAAGTCAGATATGGCTTTAAATGTAAGAGCACCTACCGAAAAAGTTAAAAAAATTTATATTTAAAAAACGGAGCCATGAAAAAATTTTTAAAACTGATTTTTGGGATCACCATTCCAAACTACACTACAAAAATATTTCAGTTGAAATGGGTCATTTATTTTTTTTATTTTTGTAAACTAGTGTAATTTGTTTCCGGAATCTTTAAGACTGACTTATAAAACTAAATAGTGCCGACCAGTTTTCGCCATTAAGATAATTTATTATCTCGTGCGGTTGTAAATCAGCCTTGCCGAAATAGAGCAATCGGTGCTTCCTCAAAATGGGACAGACGCCGATAAAGTGTACAATGTTCTCTTTTTCTCTAAAATTGTATTGTCGTTGCCAAAGGAACAAAGTTTAATTCGAGAATCGCTCCTCTAGCCTTGAAGATGGTGCGAATTTGATCTACTGTGAAGGTGTCTTTGAAATAGTTCCTTGCTCCCAGGTCATAATGCAACTCTTTATAAATAAGCCGTTCGGAGCTTCTTTGAGATTGCTCAATGCATGTCTGCCTGTAAGCTGCATCCATTTTAACAAGAGTTTTCTCCGCCCAGAATCCCCAGCTAGAACGATTTTCTAGGGAAAGCGCCTCTCCGTGCGTGCTGGCTAGGTTTTCCCAAACAAGGTAAAATTGCTGACGTTCGCATAGTAGAGACCGGGCCTATATATTTGGAAGCCTATGTTCTGGCATACCAAAGACTTTTTGAACATACTTAAAATGCATGTCTGCGGTTGTCAAATACAGCTTGGACATCCCAGTTTCGAGGTAAAGCATCCTATTAGGCGTGAAGCTTAGCAAGCGAAACAGTTTTTTGACAAAGTACCGCAGCAGACTCTCGACCTCGTCATATTCCATGATACCCCATGCTTGAGCGCCGTAGCACATTATGGATCTAACTGCTGCCTAAAAGATTTTTTGTGCTGATTGGTACATCTTTCTTACTTAGTAGGGACTTCCATGTACAGTAGGGTGGACGCCAATAAGAAAGAACTATGTATAAGCAGCACAGTAAAAATAGACTATTCAGAAGAACGGCTGCAACCGTGATGCGCAGTCAGTTCAGTTCGTGTGGGACCTCACTTCAAAGATATCCTGAAAGCCACTTAGTGTACTGCTGAAACTAGCTTTCATCTAGAAGTGAACAGCGCAGAATAGTAGAAATTTTGCCGTAATATACGATTTTTACAAAATATATATTTAGTAAATATTATTTGCATATTGTATTGGTTATAGAAAAAACAAATTTTTCAATGTTATGACTTCAACCCAAGTCTACGCCAACTACTTAAAAATTAAACATGTAGGCAAGGGCAACAGTACGTATGAGTGATAAACTTTGAATCCAAGTTAAACTAACTTTTTCTCATAAATTCTTTTTGTTTAAGAAGGTATCAGTAAGGCGTTACATTTTTACATACATAAAATGTCCGACCTAATGTGCAGTTGATAGCCATTTTCGCATCTTTAAGCTTCTCATGCAAATGAAATTTAAACTGAGCATTATGATATATCCAAATAACCAGATACTTGTAAGTGTTGACTACTTCCAGCTCAGTCCCTCCTAAGTGCCACTTTTCATTCAGTGCTAGTCTTCTCCAATGTTTTTTAAAAATTGGGATCTTGGACTTTTCTGTGTTCACTTGAAGACTCCACGTTTTACAATATTCTTGGAGTGCATTTACCATTATTTGCATTGTTGCAGGTGATTCTGCAAAAACCACAATGTCATCAGCGTACAAAAGTGCTTCCGGGAGGTACTCAAGAATGCCATTGATGTAGAGCGAAAAGAGGAGCACAAACAGCTTAACGTCGAAGACGAACGGCAATGTTTGAGAATCTATTTTTGTCTACTTACATCACAGTTGTCGCCGATAGCTGGTGAAGGTGATCGCTTTATTAGATGATCCGAGGCGGGCCACGACCTCTCTCACAGCAGGCATACACAGTACCCGCAATGAACCAGCATACATCTGGAAGCAAACACGTCCAAATGATAAAATTCTTCGAATTTCGGCTTTCGAACAAAACTATCGTGGATGCCGAGTCGCTGGGCTTTGTAAGCTTGCAGAATTGTCGTATTAGGATGACGCCAATTCAAAAGAAACAGCTACCAATGCACCCAAAAAATTTTACTGTATTTTGTTTGGTATTTGTTGTTGGGGAAATAGCGCACCGCGATTACTCCTGGTCTATTGTGCCCCCCCTACTGAGTTAACAACCCCCTAGCAGCCCTATTTCCCGAACAAAGGTCAGGATTTTTGTAGGTTCTAGGTTACTCATATTTTTTGTCCCCGGTGGAAGGTGGCCTTTGTCCGCCAGAGGAGGTGGGCCGTGTTCCCCATGGGGGGAGGAGATGGTCTCTCTTCGAATTCTTCCTTACCACAGGAGCTCGGAAAGTACCCAGAGGTGGGATTTTGCGTTTCGCATCTCTTACAAGGCCTGAACGCTCCCGGTCCATCTGCCTCTCCTCAAACTGTCTCGCGACAGCGGTTGCAAGGATATTCTGCGTTACTTTTCGTCATGCTTGAAGGTCCTTTTCTTGGGGCTTCCAAATGGTCGACCACTGGCAAGGCTACTTAGAACAGGCCCGGAATCCATGGAAAACCACTTTTGTTAGGCCAAAACCAACGATATGGTTAAAAACTGTACGATATGAATGAGCAAGAATACGGACGGAATGATACACATTCTGCCTAAAAGACTTAAGGATTTGGTTATCCGATTTGGCCACCAATATCATGAGATTTCAGTCCTTATGTGGTCTTCTGAAATCTGAAGTTTATTACAATAACCCGCAATCGAGGGATGCAACTAAAAATTTAAAATAATTCACGATCTATAAAGTAGAATCATACAGAACTGATATAAGATAGAACCACTAAAATCTGTAACACCATGGGAAGCCGCGTCGTACATTTAAATGATGTTGCATCTGTAATTTGAACGAAAAATTAAATTTGCATAATATTCCGTTTTACCATTGACTCTCCACGTTTGAAGTACTCTATAAAAGGAAGAGTTCTTAAATGAAAACTAAGCAGAGGCATATTACCTTTTCCTCCTTTAGCTCTAAGATCTGTTTGTTTATACCATTGGTTCGGCATTGAGAGCAGAGACGTAGGCAGGATTTCAATCGCTTGGGAGTTAGCAGAGAAAAGTTGCCTCTGGTTTTAGCATTCGTTCTCAGCTGCCTGTAACAACCTCTGACTTAAACGGACAGACAGATGACTGGAAAGGGCATTGGAACAGGAAATTCTCAACAAAGTTTTAATACAACTCGACGTTTACATTCAGATTACTTTAAATTATGAATATGGTTTGCATGATGTGTTAACTCTATACAACGAAAGAGTGATTATATAAAGCTTAAGCTTCAAGTTGTTAATTTTCTTGTGTAATTGGGGTGTATTTATATACACCCAATTGTATGTTCATTGCTGAAGTATGTCAGCCACATCAATAACTTTAGCTTATTGCATTATATGGCCAGCTTGCGCAGCCTCACAAACCGTTGGCCAAATGGTAAGGCGCAGCGGTGCTCGCCCGCATAAACATGACCTGATTGATGTTGGTTTTAGTTGGCCATTTATTTGTTATTTGCACGTAACATGCCAGCCGGCTGGGCTAGCCAGACAGGCAGCTAGCCGACAAATGGATGCTGGCCGCATGTTTAAAGTGAGTCGACTTTAAAATGTTTAGCAAAGTGCTATAAATTTAGTTTTGTTGCACATTTTGTCTGAAATATTTGCCGTTTTTGAAGCTGTCACAAATTTTATACCAACACACACACAGACACACACACATGTAAAGCAAACATGAATTATGCTTATCCACGTGTTCTGCATAATGGGACTCGGGGCTCCCCAATGCCATTTACCCATATCCTAATATTAATTTGCTGATTTATGAGCATCAACCCTCAGTGAAGGCAACTATAAATTTTAATGAAAATTTAATAAATGCGTTGGCCACGGCATTTTCCAGACTAGCTCATTGTTGTGAACATTTTGTTATGCGCTTTAAGGGAAGGGAATGCCCAACCAATGAAGCCACAAAAAAGAAACACACACACACACACAAACAGTCTTGAATCAATAGTCCAGCTGTTAAATATTTGATGGCTTTGCAATTTTACGCTTGTAAATCACAGTCAAAGCCACAGACAGACATTTTGAAACTGTCTGTGGGCTAACCAACTGCACAAAAAAACCTACCAAAAGGATAGGCATATGCTGGTACATACTCATTTTAGGTCTTGCCAGGCCGAGGTATTTTGCGGCTCAGACACATTTAATATTAAAATCAAATTCCTTACAATAAATTTAATTTTGGCATCGTTGCAACGACTGACAGTGGCATTGCTTTGCATAATTTAGCATCGAAACGTTTTAACTACAATTGCAACAAATTAATAATCATAAATCACATTAATTACATTCAATTTTCGGTTTGAGGGCATAAATAATTGTGATGGCATTCAAAGAGCACTTTGGGTTTTTGGTTTTGCGGCATATTAAATGTCTCACAGGTGTTGACAGATTTATTGACCGCATTCCAGAAGCAAGTTCAAACGTAACTGAGGTGATTAGAGTGCCAGCCTAGGAATAATCCAAATTTCAAAGCCTTTTAAAGCAGAGATTACAACAGTAAGTCAAAACCAAAATATCAAAAACACTTTATTCCCATAGCCGGTTAACAGTTACGAAACACAAAAATATATAAAAATTCCAATTACAATGAAAATAAATCAAAGATCTTTGGGTCGGCAAACACTCTCCTGTACAAAATTATACGACACCCCGAAAATTTTAGTTTCGACCCTCGTAGGAGAAGGGGAAAGCATAATACAACGAAATCAAATATGCCGAATTAAAGCTTAATGGATTCTACTTAAAATCTGAGGTTCTTATTATTGATTGCATCTTTCGTTTTCAAGAAGCGGAAACCAATCAATCCGGATGAATATGGTGTGAAGCTGCTTTAAGAAGAAAACCCAAGTTGTCTGACCGCGAAAAAACGACCTCGAACTTAAAGCTAGCATTTCGTTTGCTTCGTGCTCCATACTTGCCGCATGTTGCAGTGCCTCTTAAAAAAGGCTCCGTTCTTAAAGCCACACCACAAAACATCACGACTTCAATTTGTGGAAAAAAAATTTGGAGAAACACTTTGCCTCGGTATGAACGTTTTACTTTATTTTGTTTATAATTTGGATAATAATTTTTCTGATGAAAAATATGTAATTTTGACGGCCCAGATGGGTTTCGGTAATATTGGAGAGATTTGCGTAAGAACCCACTTATGTTTTCAAACGCAATTTCGAAAGCGGATCCGCAATGGTTTGGGAAGCATTTCATGGAGAATACAAAAAATTATTGGAGGATCGTCTTCCGCCATTTTTGGAAAATAGAAGTGAAAAAGTCGGTCAAGCCCGAGAGTAGGAGCTGTATGCAGTGCTGCTGCTGCGCTCCTCTCTCTCCCTCTCTCACTCTCTCCCTCCCTCTCTCTCTCTCTCTTTCTCGCTCTCCCTCTCTCCCTCTGATTGTGCAGCGTTGGTTGTGTAAGAGGCGATTCACTTATTTGCTCATAACTTACAACCGCTCATCCGATCTTTATCATTTCTTCGGCAAATTGATAGGGGAGAGTGTGGGGTTGTGATCATAGTTTTGTTTTTCGAACATAACTTCGCCAAAAATTAATATTTTTTCGTTCTGTAAATTTTGTATTTTAGGTAAAAGATGCAAAAAAACTTTCCTCATCCATAGTTTTCAAAAATAAAATTTTGGGTTTTTTTATTTCATATTGAAAAAAAAAATGATTTTTTGACATTTCGAAAATTTGTGGGGGGTTGTGAGCCACCCATCTAAAAGTTCAAAATTCGTGTTTTTAAGCCATTATTTTTTATTAAATTAAAAAATAAACAAATTTTCTCATATTCTGAATTAAGAAATATCAATGAAGAGTGAAAATTGATTGACGGCATCAGGCTTGTTTTCTTTTATATACGAGCACTTTTTGCTTGTGGCTGTTCTTTTGTTTGCCTTTTTCAATGTTTTTTTTACTTCTTTGGAGAGTTTTTCCTCTGTTTTATTGCGCGTCATTGCAATATTCTCTTTGAAAGTCAAAACCGATTTTTTTTTTCAAAGTGGCTCACTTTTTGTTTTTGGTGACGTCACATAACCAAAAATAAATTGTTACAAAAAAAAACATAAAAACATTTTTCTATCAAAAAGGCAATTGACCAAAGATATTTCCCTCATTCTTACTTTTGTCATTACGAAAAAAATTTTGTATAATATTTACAAGTCAAAAATGCAAAAAAAAACTTTTTTTTTTGGAAACAAACTCGAGTTCTGGTTCACGAACCTAAAGAAGGTGTAGACTGATAGGTTGCTTGCCAAAAGTTAGGTAATAAGAAGGGAGACACATGACATAAACAAAAAGTTTAAATTTATTATACACTTGAAAAGTGTATTATAATTTTGCCCAGAAGTTTGCAACGCATAGAAGGAATCATCTCCGACCACATAAAGTATATATATTCTTGATCAGCATGACGAGCTGAGTCGATTAAGCTTTTCCGTCCGTCTGTCCGTCCGTCCGTCTGTCCGTCTGTCTGTTTCTACGCGAACTAGTCCCTCAGTTTTGGAGCTATCGAGCTGAAACTTTGCACAGAGTCTTCTTTTTACTGCACGCTGCTAATATGTCGGAACCGACCGGATCGGATAACTACTTCTTGTAGCTGCCATACAAATGTTCGTTCGGAAAATGAGTTTTAGTGAGAAAAACTGTTTTGTTCTCAATATTACCGCTCTCAAACACGGTCATGGGTAATATGTAATGTTTTTAAGCTGATCTGCGAAGTTTGGTCGAAGTCGCTAACCGTTGAGACAAGCTATTTCAAGTGTATCAAAACTTCGGTACTGACGAAGCTAGCTTTGCCTTTCTCGTTTTTTTTTTTGTGGTCAATATTCGAGTGGCTTTCTCCCCTACATATTGCTAATGCCTAACTATCTCTAGAAGGTACGAATCATCTATCTGCAAAACTGTGGGAGATATGACGTTTTTTCAAAATTGCGGGGGCGGAAAGGGCGGGGCAAAAATTGAAAATAAACATGATCTGCCTGCAAGTATAAGAAGCATTCTGAAAGGGTGTGATGGTAGTATAAAAACCGAGACTGGGTTTGGTCTGATTAGCTGCGGTTTTCTTTTTATTGACCTTTGAACTTTTTCAGCTTCAGGATTAACGATACCATATTTCGTAAACTACTTTGAATTTTGCTTTTATGTCTTTAGCAAAGTTGTTGCACTTGGCTTGGCCTACAAAACGTTTCCTTGTAGGAAAATCAAAGAAATTACATCGACCCCTCTGCGCGAAAACATTGTCAAAACTTCGGTACTGACGAAGCTAGCTTTGCCTTTCTCGTTTTTTTTGTGGTCAATATTCAGTGGCTTTCTCCCCTACATGTTAGCAATGCCTAACTATCTCTAGGAGGTACCCTATCGCAAACTGGGGAGACGTTTTCAAAATTGCAGGGGGCGGGAGGGCCGGGGAAAATTGAAAATAAACGATCTGCCGCAAGTATAAGAAGCATTCTGAGGGTGTGGGGTATAAAAAACGAGCTGGGTTTGGTCTGTTAGTTGCGGTTTTCTTTTTTTGACTTGAACTTTTCACTTCAGGACATGTTTCGTAACTACTTTGAATTTTGCTTTTATGTCTTTGAAGTTGTTGACTGCGGCTACAAAACGTTCTTTAGGAAAATCGCACGACCTCTGCGCGCTGTAGGTAGGTTTAGGTAGGTTTACTACGTTGACAATAGGCTGACGGCACCAGCCGTTACAAAATTAATTGCTAAATCTAATGTAATGTAATATAAGACTTATTATTATTATACACTTGAAAAGTGTATTATAGATTGCCAAGTTTGCAACGCATAAGAAGGAATCATCACCGACCACAAAAGTATAAATTCTGATCAGCATGACGAGCTGGTCGAGTACGCTTTGTCCGTCCGCGTCCGTCTGTCCGTCTGTCGTTTCCACGGACTGTGCCCTCAGTTTTGGAGCTATCGAGCTGAATAGTCTTCTTTTTGCACGCTGCTAATATGTCGGAACCGACCGGATCGGATAGACGCTACTTCAGCTGCCATACAAATGTTCGTTCGGAAAATGGGTTTAGTAAGAAAAACTGTTTTGTTCTCAATATTACTGCTCTCGAAACACGGTCCTGGGTAATATGTAATGTTTTTGGCTGATCTGCGAAGTTTGGTAGAAGTCGCTACCGTGGCAATGCCTAACTATCTCTAGAAGGTACGAATCATCTATCTGCAAAACTGTGGGAGATATGACGTTTTTTCAAAATTGCGGGGGCGGAAAGGGCGGGGCAAAAATTGAAAATAAACATGATCTGCCTGCAAGTATAAGAAGCATTCTGAAAGAGTGTGATGGTAGTATAAAAACCGAGACTGGGTTTGGTCTGATTAGCTGCCGTTTTCTTTTTATTGACCTTTGAACTTTTCAGCTTCAGGATTAACGATACCATATTTCGTAAACTATTTTGAATTTTGCTTTTATGTCTTTAGCAAAGTTGTTGCACTTGGCTTGGCCTACAAAACGTTTCCTTGTAGGAAAATCATAGAAATTACATCGACCCCTCTGCGCGAAAACATTGTATGTGCCATTTTTTACGAAATTTACATTTTGATGCCAATTAGTTCTAAATCCACCTACTCATAATCTGGTAAAATTATATAGCGATAATTGCTTCGGTTACGGTGATACAACAAAATCAATTAAATCGTATGTGCCAGTGATGAGTTTTTTTCTTGTGGGCGAAATGATCGTATGTGCCACACAATTCTGATATTCAACAGTCTGGTGGAAAAATAGCTAAATTGACAGTGCTAAATGGCAATGGGGCGAGTGAAGAGAGCACGCTTTTACACCCTTGCGCTGTCAGCAACAGCTTCCTCAGATTGAATTTTTCAAATTTGTTTTATCCTTCTTACCTTGTTCTCCTGTTTTCAAATTGAGCAGTAAATTTTTGCATTTGTTCTGTGTGGACGTTAGTTGAACCTAAACCAAAGGTGGTTCCTCACAATAAAACGCATCAACAGAAAATAGAACTCTTATAGGCTTTTTCCACTGAGCAACATCCAACATCTAACATCTTGAAGCAAAATGTTTCTATTCCACACGTTCCTCATTAAGTAGTGACAGAGAAACTTGTCATGTATTATTCAAATATATTTATTTTATGTATATTAAGTCGGCAGGAAAAAAACTTGAAAACGCCTTGCACAGAAGCTATCTTAAGGACCGCATTGATGATATGGGACAAAATCATGATAGGTGCTCGCCCCATTCCGGACATGATGCAGATCTCTCCCCCTTTTACGCAGAGGACCCAATTGACATTAATTTTGATATTTCAAGCAGCAAATGCATCGTTAATACCAATGCCCATATACCAAAACGGACGAGATCTGATTCTGATTAAATTAGCAAAAAAGATACTGTAGCATAAGAACTCGCAAAATATGTCACAAAACGCCCAAATAATCTTCCTTCGGGATAAGGACCAATAATATCTGCCTTTTAATCACCACCATGAGCTTTATAACCCTGATATTGTTGAGCAAATGTTAAATAAATTTCATGCCAATTTATTTTTTCTCAAGATATTTTTGTGTAATTTTGGATACAACTCATTTCGGAGGCATTGACTGACAGATGTGAGATGTTAGATGTCGGCAGTGTAAATTTCAATTTCACATCATCATCTAATTCCATGCGTTCCTCTAAAATGTGCTCAGTGTGCAGAGACTATTAAAATCATACTTCGAGAAACTTCCAGTACCATCACATTATTGCAGAGCCAAATGCACTAACGTTTATTTGTCACAGGAATTCATAAACATTTAGAACCTTTATAAATTTATACTCAATTCATGAAAGATTTCTCTATGGTTTCGATTTGTGTATTTAGACGGATTTTTAAAAACGATTCTAATATTGGCTTTCGCTTACCAAAAAAGATAAGTGCACTAAGTGCGAAAATATAAAGTTTCTTGATGAAGAAGACAAAAAATATAGCATGAATACAGATGAAGTTCAGATGCACATCAAAGACAAGGATAATAGCAAGTGCAGTTTTTTAAGAAAACAAAAAGAAAGTAAGAAGATCTCAAACTTCAAATGTGTTAGTATCGATTTACAGAAAGTCTTGAACACTCCATTCGAAAAGCACTACACTTTTTTATTCTCGAAAATATGCCTATTACAATTCCAGCGTTTAGGAAAGCAGTACAAGAAATTGCTTTTGTTTTCTTTTTAGTATGGGTTGAGCGTGGGGATAGGTATGTTTAGCCGTTAATAAATATTTACTTATCATAGTCTTATCAGTCTATACAGCGACAGTTGCGCTGGTCAAAACCAAAATAAAGCTAAAATAGCGATGTTGGCATATTTTTTAAAAACTAAGACTTTTGTTTACACCATCAACATTATATATATATTTACTTCTGGGCCATACTATGACGCCAATTGATTCCGTACATAGCGAAATTGAATCTTTTTTGCGAACCATTTGGGCACCTAGTAACGTGGCGCACGAACCTACTCATCGGACTCGACTGCATCGAAATGGGGCATGCCGATTTTCCAAACTGGAAGTCATTTGCGAATTCATTACTTCCCAGTAAATGTAAATTGAACATAAATTCGCTGCACACCGCCAAATTTCAGAAAAATTCTGGTTCAATTGAACCACAATATGGTTATTTCGATAGTTCTTAGAAAATACTATTACCAATCAAAATTTCCCGAAAAGATAAAATCATTATCACATAATACCTTAATATTTCGAAAAAAGATATTTACTTAGAAAACCTTTGTTTAAAAAACAGTATTCCACCAAAATATCTTGATGAATATTTAAATCTGCATAATTCGTCAAATTTAAAAGTCTCTTTGGTTGAGAGCGACGAAGAAGACTAATCTTTTTATTTACTTTGTTAAAATAAGACTTTGTTAAATTGAAAATTTTCTTTACTTTAGTTTTATAAGTACATACTAGAAATAAAAATGATGAGCATAGGATTTTTCAATGATCTTTCATAAAAAAATATTCTTTTATTTTTTTTTTTTGTTTTTTTTTGTATTTATGTATGTTTTATGTAATATTTTGTACAATTTTACCCATTTTACAAATTATCGTAAGTGCCAAACTTGATGATGCACTTATAAAATTGATGGGCAAAAACATCGTATGTGCCAAAAATCAGTTATGTAAGAGGAGAAATGCGTTCAGTGAAGTTATTAACTTACACTTTTATTTAAATATGTTTTCTTTTGGTTTTTCTTTACTTGGCTAATTTCACAATCTCTGCATGCCTTCGCGCTTTTTCTCTGAATGAATGCCTCGCGTTGTCTGGCTCTTTATTTTTGGCGTTGCCAGATTGATTCCATATCGTACATTGAGGGTATTCTTATAACTATATACAAGAGTTATCGATATTTTAATTTAATATTTGCTGTTTCTAAGTCTAGTAGTTATGAGTTTAGTTACAATAAATTGATTATTCTAATTAGTTGCAAAAAGTTTGAGTTTAGTTAAATAAATTGATAAAAGTTTGGTAGTAATGTTGCCAGCCATTGCATCGAAAGTACAAAAAGACTCTCCTGTAAAATTTAGTTTTTGGCACATACGATTTTTCCGCGCACAGGGGTCGATATTATTTTAGTTATATTTTTTCACAATTTTGCAAACAATCGAAATTTTGTGTTAGTCAATTGCTACCAAAAACTGGAATTTTTTTAGTTTTGGTTGAAGTTATACCTACTTTGGGGCCCTTAACTATATGAAGGACCAATCGATTGTTTATTTTAGTCTAAGCTAATTTTTCGTGCTTTATTGCTTATTCAAATTCGTTATAGATTTCAAGAAAAAGTTAAAAAACAGTACAAAATGAGGAGAAAACATGATGATTACTCAAAATTTTTGCAATTTTGAGTATAAAGGTGTGACTATTTTGACTTGCTTCTTAGAAATGTTTTGTAAACCAAGTCAAGAGCAAAAACATCTTTTAACACGTCAAAGCGAAATTCCATATAGTTTACGAGATATGGAGTTACAAGTCCCAATCATATGCTTAAAACTTTAAAGTGCGCTAAAAAGAAATCGGCAGCTAACCCGACCAAACCCATCGAAGGTTTTTGTACTACCATCATACCCTTACAGAATTTTTTGGTCTCGACCGTATCAACTTTTTATTGTTGCACAGTGTAATGCATCTATTCACAAGAGCAGAGACACCCAGCGCTTCATAGGTGATCACCATATAAATGTTTTGGATTGGCCAGCATGCTCCCTTGAGAACATTTGGGGTATCTTATCCAGGCGAGATTCGCCAATAACAACAAATTTGAGAATGTCGAATGCCTCAGAAGCGTTATTTTGGCTCCGTGGTCTCTTTTAGACCAAAATTAACCTACGAATTTAGTGAATTCAATGCCTAAGAGACTTTTCGAGGTAGCAAAGGCTCAAGTTGGCTCAATTAGTTATTTAAAATTGTTTATATACCATTAAAAGAATAAAATATTAAGTAAATCCACCAAATTGACATGTGTCTTATGGCTTTGATACACTTGCAGACATGACAGAAATCAGACTTTTGTGCTTTTTTTACCGCTACTTCATTCTGCACATTTGATTTCGTTGTATTATTTAATTTTTTATTTTTAGAGCCTCCAACCCTTTCAATGTTTATTTTTACTTAAATTTTTTCTGAAAAGTGGCGGAAAGTAGATTGTGTAAAGTCCTTCGTGTTTTAACAACAATTTAATGTATTTGTTAGATAACAATTTACGTGACTTAATTACAAATTGCTGTATTTGGTATGCAAGTGAAATAGGCAGAAACAAGTTGAAAGTTACCTGGCAAATACTTACTTAGTGACCAGCTAATGTAATGACTAATTGAGTACCCGATATGCCAGCATGCAAGGCAGTTGCTAAACTTCTCCAGCAAACACAGCATCCAAAAAACTATGCTACGATAATGGTGAAATCTCTCTTCAGTTCTTTGTTCGATTTCCATTTTTTATGAGAATTCCAATTTAATTACCGCCGCAGCATTAACAAAAAACATAGCAAACAACTATGAATTTCAATTAAAATACCACAATGTTGGCTGCTCCAGTTGAAATGTAGCGCAAGTGGGTACCAACAAAAACAAAAAAAATTGAAGAATAATTAAACAAAGAACAACTAGAATAAGGCGCCATTAAAATCGATCTCATTACTTAGCAACGGCCATCCGCACAAAGCCAACTGTAGTTGAAATGCGGCCGAGAGTGGCAAAAGTTTAATAACAAAAAAATGCTCAAAATACAAACCACAAAAGCGAATTGTCCAGGGAACAAAACAAAAGCGTTTCAAGTAATCAAAAGCAAAAGTCAATCAGGCATAAAACATTAAAAAAAAACCAGATAAATGCGAAAGAAATAGCACAGCAAACGAAGAAGTTAAGGGCTGAGGAGAAACCTAGCAAAGTAGCCGGAAGCGGAAACAGCACAAGTTAAAGTTAGCAGGACGCCTCAGCGGACGCCATCTTTGTATTAGTGAATTTCCGGTAAGTGCAACGGGTGAAAAGCAAACAGAACAAAAGTGCAGAAACGCAGCAAGGAAATACATCGATGGCAATATTTTAAATATTTTCAATTTTACATAGCTTTATAATTGCTGCCTCATTTATTTATTTATTCAGTTAATTGTTATCTTGATTAATTAATTATTTCTTTTATTTCTGTACCAAAGGTATATAAGGTATATTGAGTTTGTGTAAAGGTGTAATGCAGAGATTAGGAATCATTTCCGAGTGTATACAAAATATGTATTCTTGTGCAGCACAAACTGCCTACTCGATATAGTCATGTATGGGACATAAACTTCTTATACTTTGTTTTCCAAGAACTCGTTGCAAAAATACAATTTTTGCTATTTTTACTAAGTGCCGGGTGTGGCGCAGCCTTCGGCCTGCTGTGCGGGACTCGTGGGTTCAATCCCGCCTCGAACCATCTAATAACAAGTTTTTCTTTTTTTGTTAGAAAAAGCTTCTTTACCTCCGGTCACCTTCACCAGCCACGAAAAAGCTTCTCAAACTTTGCCGTTCGGATTCGTTAAATCGCAGGTCCCCTTTTGTTGCCCGAGAAATTATAAGCACCTTCAACTTTTGAATTATCCAACTTTTGAGAAGATAGAAAAAATTGTCTCTAAAATGGCAAAAGTAAATGCAAGTGTCCTAAAAAAGCTCTTAACCTAGAGACTTAAATATTTTCCCCCGTTTTAACGGATGAATTTCAAATAAAAATTTGTACATAATTTTTATACCCTATATTGAAACTGTCCGGATGTTTGTAACATACCACCCTAAAGTATATATAATATATTCTTGATCAGCATGACGAGCTGAGTTGATATAGCCATGTCCGTCTGTCCGTCCGTCTGTTTCTATGCTATCTCCTCCGTCAGTTTTAAAGCTATCGTAAGCAAAATTTTGCACGAAAGTCTTTTGGTACAAATACGCTCATATTTGTCGGAACCGGCCGGATCGGATGACTATAGCATATAGCTGCCACAGGAACGATCGGAAAGTTGTTCTACTGAGAAAAACTTGTTTGTTCTCAATGCCGCTCGCAAACTTTGTATTTATAAGTTTTCTATATAATTTCACAAAGTATTATGAAAATCGGGCAACTACATAGTATAGCTGAAATACAAAATATAGGTCTGAAAAAAAGTCTTAGTATGAAAAACTTTTTTGTTTTCAATGCCAACGCTCCCAAACTCGTTACTGAGCAATATTATATGTTAACACACAATTCTGTCAAGTTTGAGCCAAATCAGAAGACTACAGTATATAGCTGCGATAGGAACGATCGGTCGAAAAAATAGTTCTAATGAGAAAAACTTTTTTCTTTGCAATGGTAGCGTCTTTATATTTTCGAGTTATGAATATTATCTGTTTAAACATTATTTTGGAGAGTTTGATCAAAGTCGGATGAATATATCGTATAGCTGCCATTTAAGAAACTGGCAGGCAGATATACATATAATGATATATCAGAATATCTACAAATGAAGCCATTTCGACCCTAAACTTGTTTTGGACTTCGTTTTTTATACTCTGTACCGAAGGTACATCTCTATAAATATAATATAAAAGAGAATGTCCTGACTGACTGACTGATTCACTGACTGACTGATTGGCAATCATCGCACAGCCTAAACGGTAAGAGATAGAAAGCTTAAAAGCAGAAAATTCTACATGCAAGATAACTATTTTCATCCTATTGACTTGAAACTCGGTTTGTAAGGACAAAATACGAAATAATTTAAAATGAGATTATTTAAAGTGGGAAAATCCGCCCCCAGCCTTGAAAATTCCCGGAAAATTCTACATGCGAAATAACTATTTTTCATCCGATTAACTTGAAACTCGGTTTGTAAGGTCAAAATGGGATTTCATTTGTGTTTTCATTTTCTGATTTGCTTAATGGCTCTTTGGAATTACTAAAAAGGTATGGCCACTGGGAAGTGAATTGGGATTTGTGGCTGGGATGTTTGGGTGGGAAAGTGGGTGGGATTGGTTGATTGTGGAATTTGGTGGGATGGTTTTATTTTTTTCCTTTCTCTATGTTCAGATCCTTCCCACGGAAGTGTGTGGCGGGAAGTTGATGGTATGTGGGTGGCAAGTGGGTGAAGTGTGGCTGGTTAGTGGATTGGAAGTGGGTGGAATATGGGCGGGAAGTGGGTGGTATGTGGGTGGGATGTGGGTGGGATGTGGGTGGGATTTGGGAGGGATGTGTGTGGGATGTAGATGGGATGTTGGTAGAAATTGGGTGGTATGTGGGTGGCAAGTTGGTGGGAATTGGGTGGCAAGTTGGTGGAGAGTTGGTGGGAATTGGGTGGAGAGTGTGTGGGATGTGGATGGGAATTAGGTTTGCATTGGTTTTATACTGTTGAAGGCGCAGCGAAGCGCGACGGGTTATTGCTAGTAGAGTATATTAAGTTTGTGCAAAAGTATGTAACAGGGAGAAGGAATCATTACCGTCCCTATAAAGTGTATATATTCTTGATCAGCATCAACAGCCGAGTCGATATAGCCATGTCCATCTGTCTGTCTGTCCGTCTGTCTGCCTGACCGTCTCTCCGTCCGTCTGGCCGTCCGTCCGTATGAACAAACAGATCTCAGAGATGGTAAGAGATGGTGGTTTGACATGTAGGGGATAAATGCTTTTATACTTGTAGGCATATTAAGTTTATTTTCAATTTTTGCCACGCACCCTCCAGCCCCCGCGATTGTGCAAAACCGGTTTATCTCCCACAGTTTTGTACACAGATCATTTGTACCTTCTAGAGAAAGTTAGTTATTAGCAATATGTATTGATTTGCCCAAGAAATGATAAAGATCGGATGAGCGGTTCTCAAGTTATGAGAAAAGAGAGTAAAAAAGCTCTCCTCCCCCGCACCCGCAACCAACACCGCATTGCATTCATCAAAGAGAGAGAGAGAGAGAAAATCTTAGAGATGAGCACAGCGGCAGCGCTGCATTCAGCTTTTACACCGGGTAGAGTATGTTATAGTGTTGGGTAAAGGTTGTTCATTTCACTGAACATGTTCACTTGTTCTTTTTTTCTAAGTGAGTCAACACAATCAAATCGCTTTTGTTCAGTTGTTATTGTTCACTTGTTATTATTTACTTGTTCTTGTTCAGTCGTTCTTGTTCAGTTATTCTTGTTCAGTTGTTCTCAGCGAGAGAGAGAACATGATTACACAGATGATTATAAGTGTACGTGTGTGTATTGCTGTATGGCCCCCAATCATCAGCAGTTGCCAAGCTTAGTTTGCTCGTCATTTTAGCCATCTGCTCGTTGCTGCTGCGGGGTGTTTTCATTTAAGATGCCGATTTAGATTGCTTTGTGATGTACAACTTAAGCTTGGAGATACCCGCGAAATGAAAAAGTCCATATAAAAACAAGTGAGAAAGTCGGTCAAGCCCGACTATAACATACTCTGTACCCAGTGTATATGCTGAATGCGTCGCTGCCATTGTGTTCAACCCTAAGTTTTTTTTTCTCTCTCTATCTCTCTCTCTCTTTGATGCATGCAATGCGGTGTTGTTTGCGTGTGCGTTGGAGGCGTCTATATTACACTTTTTTTCTCATAACTTGAGAACCGCTCATCCGATTTTTATCAATTCTTTGGCAAAAAGATAGATATTAATAATGACTTACTATCTCTAAAAGGTACAAATCATCTATCTACAAAACTGTGGGAGATATGACGTTTTTTCGATATTGTGGGGGCGGGAGGGGGCGTGGCAAAAATTGAAAATAAACTTGATCTGCCTGCAAGTATAAGAAGCATTTGTCCCATGCATGCCAAACCTCTATCTCTTACCATCTCTGAGATCTGTTTGTTCATACGGACGGACATACGGACAGACAGACGGACAGACGGACATGGCAATATCGACTCGGCTGTTGATGCTGATCAAGAATATATACTTTATAGGGTCGGAAATTATTCCTTCTCCTTGTTACATACTTTTGCACAAACTTAATATACTCTATGTACCTTCGGTACAGAGTATAAAAATGATTTCGCACGGATTTCGCAGGTTGCTGTTTCGTGAGCTGGTATGGAGCACACTGAGCTAGATACTGAACAGATGTCAGGGTACAGCAGAACAACACACAGAGCAAGACAAAACTGAACAGCTCACAGAGCGAGACAGACAGACCAACTCACAGAGCAAGAAAACAACAGAGCAAGAACAGAGCAAATGAACAACTCAAGAACAACTCAGAGCGAACGAGATAGACTGAACAAGACTCGCTAAACAAAAATGAACAATTGGAGAAGAACATGTTCGCTCGCTCAGTTTAAAGAACAACTACTTGTAGGGCAATACGCAATGTGTACAATACACTCAAAGCACTGAATCCAATCGTGTAGAGTAGAGAATCCAAACGTTAAAGATTTTTCCATTTTTGAACCAATTTGCTTTTGAAAATCATTTAAAGCTTGCAATTTCTTGCAGCTTTTTCTAAATACACATTGGCAGCTGAAAATTTCCTAACGGGTGGTGAGTTTGCAAACCGACATATCGCCTGAAATAGAATTCTGTTGTTCGCAGGTGCAGGTTGTTGCAGACAAGTTTAAACATTTCACAAAGACAAAGAATCAAAAGCAAACAAAAGCAAAAAGAATTGCACCACAAAAAGTTACACTCCACGAAAGTCTAAAAACTGTTGTTGAAAAAAGGTTAGTATGACTGCAAGATTCTACCACGATATACCATATATGTATACGCACAGTGTGCACTGGGTAAACCGGGTTAAGTATTCTTGTTGATTCACAAACGCACTAATTACTAAAATCACTCAGGAAAGCAGTCCGAATTAGGCATAGTTTGCGGTCACATATATAATCAAATTTGCAGCTCATTCAAGTAATGCATTTTTGCGTGTGTGCACTTAGCTTTACTCTACCGCAAGAAGAAACAGGGACAGGTCTATTCAATGTGTGCTAAAGCGGGGCATATTTATGGCATGAGTGGTTTATAAAGGTTTTAAGTTATAACTTTTAAGACTTTTGAGCCCAACGAATTGACGGTTTCGATTCGGTTCAGTTAGCTGTTCGGTTCAGAACCAGTTAGCATCTCTAGCAAAAGAAACACAATAAATTGCTGGCAAGTATATTTGCCTAAACACTTATATTTATATTTGGCATAGCTATACCTGCACGGATAGGGCAGAGTAAATGTGAAATTCATTACTTCAAGGAGCAAAAACACTAGCCACTTAGTTAAGCTGGCAACGACTAACCACATTTCGATTCACTTCAACAACATTAAAGTCAGCCACAGTCATCGAATGGCCACAAATCGATTAACTTTGACTTCTTAATTAACATCTTTTGTGGTCGTTGGGCCTGACATTTGCCTGTGTGTGTGCCCGAGGCCACAACATGTTTATCCTTTCGTCAACATAGATTATGTCATTCCACATGCCCACATCTGACTGTTGGTCTACTAATGGACAGCCTTAATGTATGCAATGATTGATATTATTCGTGTCACAGTGCCACATCATGCTGTGGAATGCAGCTAAGGTTATGTGAGTTTTCTTTTGCTTACCCACAGATGACTTTAAGTGTTCCTATTTTGCATAATGCTCGAGTACAGGTAGCAAGCTAGCCCACAAATTGCATACAAATGAAGCAATTTGCCATCCTGCTTTTAATTAAAGAATTGCAAATTCCGCAAAGCTAGCGACAATTTAATTGAAAAATCAAATGAAATTTCCAATTGGAAGCGTATTATGCACATAAAAGTTGTGGCAATTAAGGAATTTTAAGTGCTACTTTTTGTTTGCCCAAAAGTAATGGCATTGGCTCCACAGATAAAACGATAATATCCCACTCAGTCAAAGTTTGATGTTGCCAATAACGGGAGTAACAACATTTAAGCGGATTTAATGCCTGCTGCTGCTGTCAACTTTTTGGTCGAAATCAACCAAGTTGGGAAGTTTAATTGATTCGCATCAAACAAATCAGCGGATGAAACGAAGACAGGGGAAAAGATCCAGAAAAATATTTTTTAAATTAGTTTTAGTGCACTGGGCAGGCGAAAAGAGTCGGGTCGGTGGGTACTTCAGAAGTGACATGGAATGTAATTTTTTAAAAAATGTGAAATACTATTATGAGAAGGAAAAAAGTTGAACATTTAAATTCTGAGAACATATATGTTATCACATGATCAGCCACTTTGCACTTTTTTGTTTCTTTGGGACCGATATTAACGTAAAAGCTGTTTTCGTGAGTTTGACATAGATTTGGATTTGCTTAATACGGTCATAGCTGGTAAAGAAGCATTTGTGTATGGTTATGACTCCAAGAGAGAAGCCTTATCATCCCAATTCAAGCGTCCAGATACTAGTACGGGTCAGTAAGGAATATTCCTTGAGGTTATGTGCAGTTTGCGTTCAGCAGTCGTTTACACATTGGTGTTTTTATCCGCCGAAAATCGTCTACCCTTCTCAGCAGACTCCAAATCAGCAGACGCGTCAGTCCGTCGAAAGAAATTATTTTTTAAGTTCGAATGCGAAATCTTTATGATTTCTGATTAAAGATAAATGAAGTGATAAATGGTATGCACATCTGTTTTATGGTAGGAAATGTCCAAGTGAGATCCTTATAAATTATCTCAAATACAGGGTAATCCATTTAAAAATCGAAATTTAATTTAGCTATAAAAAACGGCTCAATATTTTTTCAAATTTCGAACATTCATTTGAAAGTTCCGTTCATGTCATTTAAAACAAAAAAACAACAAAAAAAAATATATATAATATAAACTTGTAATAATGTAAGCAATGTTAAACTCAGAATTGTATTCTTTAACCTTAGTAGATAAGAAAATATAAGCGCCCTAAATTAATGAGAACCTTGCACAATAAATAAGCTCTCTAGAACTTAGTGCAAGGATATCAAACATAATAAATTAAATTAAATTAAACATTCTAGAATGTAAGACGACTGTTTATATTAATAAAATGAGTACAAACGTTCGTACGTAAAGATCGTCTTAGTTTAAGTGCAGACTTTCCTGGAATGACGACAAAATGAACTTACAAAGCAAGCTCCTAAAACTGTGCTACGAAAAATTCGAATTAATTCAAGTCGAATCTGTTCCTAATATTCCATCCTGGTCCTAAAAATTTCGTTATGGAGTGAGGGATATATACATCTTGCTCTTTGGTTAATTTATTTTCTCTGGATTTTGATGCATTACAGGGACCTAGTTTAAAGAATAAAATGGGAGTTTTATAGGCTTAAACCAAAATCATTTTGTACTTATTTTATGAAGTGTTATTTTGTTTCAAGAATGTTTTGGGGTTGACTTAAAAGTTTATTGGACTGCGATGAAGAACATTTTACACTTATTTTGAGAGTAAATCGGGCTTAATTTCGGTATCGTACCGGTATGGACCGGTAAAACTAACAGAAATTTTAAAACTTAAGTCCAAACAAAGTGGGTAAGCAGCAGTACACATGTATGTGTATATAAATTATCAATTTCATTTGCGTGTGTTTGCCATTAAAAATTATACATGTTTGTGTTCATAAGATTATTAAAATGATATTTTTTTAACAATATCTTTAACAAATTTACTTGAAATAAAAAAATAACTTTAGTTACAAAGAAGGTAAATTAATAATTATTTCTTAGAAGCACGATGGTATTTCCGTCCAACTGATTTCTTAGCGGAGTCATAATGAACTTCACACCGGAAAATAAACGTTCTACGCTTACTTGTGTAGCTGGAATAGCAAGAATAACTTTTGATAGTTCATACAATTCCGAAAACTTTGTCGAATTTTTTGACCACCATTTAAGTACATTATCTTAATTTTGTAAATGTTTTAAGCTCAGGAAAACCTTGATTGATGCCATTAAACTGCTTTGTGAAAATTCTAAAGTCTTTATATTGTCCTGTTTCTTTTCATATAAATTGTTATATAAATCGAATTCATCTCCACCTTTAGACAATGTAATTGGGTCAGCTGCTTTCCTCATTTGTTTGCAATTGGGCAAAAGTGGATAAAATTCTTGAATATCAGTCAAAGCAGTTTCACGTGTACTTTTCTGTTCAGAGGTTAGCATGACATTATAACGAGGGTCTAAGAAAAGGCCACTCGCGGTATTTCTATTTCACTGAACAAAAGTTTTGCTAAGCCAGAAAATCCGCCAAATCTAACTGCTCGTTTCGCAGTCTAGTGGTTGCATTCAGAACCGAAACCGTATCGGTACAACATTTAGGTTCTTTTCGGTCTTTTCGGTTCTAAAAATATCGGTTCTCGGATACCGGTATACCAAAAATAAAAATATCGGTTACGGTTCTTTTAATCGGTTCTTTTCGGTATACGGTTCCGGTTTGATTCCATGAAATATACTTAAAATGTTCCGAAAAATTCTTAAATCAAGTATTTTGGAATTGAAAAAATCGTGTTGACCCCGTTTGTACTTGATTGAAGAAAAAAGTTCTTGGTTTTCTTTTCTGAGTGTATGACATTCCTTTGAAAAAATCATACAAAAGGTGAATCTCCTCTCAAAACAGATGCACCCATACTTCTAGACTAATTGAAATCAGCTTCACAGGCAGTTTCAATTGAAATTTCTGGTTTCATTTACCAATTTTAATGCAGCTGTAAAAGCAGCTCTTATTATTTGCACCTTTCACTTTAAGCCAGAAGATGGGGACTAAATCCCTGTTCACCATAATTGATATGTCACATTCACTTAATATTTTCCCCATTGCTTTTATTAACATGTCACATTTCATCGCTTTAAGCTGCAGCCATTAAAACCAAACATCATCTATGTACAATGTTTGGCTTTTTGTTCTTTCATCAAATTGACAGCAGAAAAAAAAATGAAGGAAATTCCACATCGTTAAAAATTTTCAGAGTCTGTGACGGCGACATATTGGCTAAAGTATTTCATCAAATTGAATTCAATCACGTGCCAATGATCAATCGATACTGTCAGAGCAAAATACAATAGCGATGCCAACGAAACCATGAATGAAACATGGCTCCAACAGGCCCTCCACCCGTGTGTGTGTGTGTGTGTATGTGCATGAATATTTGGCAGCCTGAGCTGATTAAATGCCTTTTGACATTAGAGCAAAATACCGTTAATCAAAATGCCGTTGAGCCAAAACAAACCAAGAAGCAAACTCGAACTGATTTGTAGCTAAGCAAAGTGTTTAAGGTCAGCCCGTTGACCAGTTCATTGAAATTTTATCTGACCGTGTTCCAAGTTAATTTTAGCAGCATAAAAATCTGTTTTATGGGTACCATCATTGCTGTGGCTGGTGTGTGTGCTCATTAAGGGGGCCATGTGAGTAGCACACAGACACACTTATGTAAATGTTGCCCAGCACGAACTTGATGTCCTGTGTGTTTGTCTATTTGTCTGGACTGGTTGGCGCATGCATTTTCTAGTGTGTGTGTAAGCAACTACACTGAAAAAATTAATGCAAAGTGCATTACAATTTTAAATAGTTTTAACAATTTTAAATAATCTAAAGGGGTCATTATTCTTAAATCGAAGAATGAAATCTTTCGCCCTTAGGTTAGTTATAGTATTGCAGACTGTTTCTGCAGGGAGGGAGAACAATAGACTTAAAAATCCTGTATTTAGCCTTGAGCGAAGTTCACTTATCGTGGAGTTAACTGTGACTAGTCGAACCTATTCCATATTGGAAGGTCAATGCTAATATGATATTAATTTAAGTTTTGTTTCCCGAAGAACCACAAAGAATCCTTAAAAAAACGATATCTGTGTGTGTCAGCTAAATAAAACAGCGATGGTTTATAGCAAAAAGCCATGGATGCTGTTTTCAACTAATATTTAAAATTTGACAGCCTTCCATCTAACAAGATCAAAAGGATAACGCGATTTCACTCATAGAGGGAAATAAACTCAAAATACGCACGCAACAATTTTTAAAAAATAAAATTTTTAGAGATCGCTAAAACTTGATTCGAGTTGATTTGGTTCCATTTTCAAGAGCTTACTTTAAGTTGATGTTGTTCCGTTTCTAAGAACATTTTAAACTCAATTGGGAAACATATTTGGATTAGGATACACCCGAAAATTTATTTTGTAGATTTCACAATATCTAGACCTAAAACGCTATTGCCCTTAATTTTAGTAATTTTCATAACTTTGTAAAGTTTTTTCCCTAAATTTAAAAAAAAACTAACCAATCTTAGGGCTACCTAAACCCCTTAGTTTTGGAAAATTTCTAAAATTTATGATCCAAATTATCCACAAATTAAGAAAGAAAATGTTTAATAACGAGAAACAAATTTTCTGAATTTTTGGAAAGATGCTTGCAGTTCGAGTCTTGCATAGTTTCTGCAACATTTGTAACTGTGTTTTGTTGTCTACAAATTCTCCTTTACCTTCAACACGTGTGACGAAATTTTTGCGGCGTATGCACTGACGAAATAGAATTTAGTTGACTTTGAGAGTGCGGCGGCGCTACAAAATGGACCAGCTTCTGAAAGAGTTCAAGCCTTCATTGAAATTTTTGCTGGTGAGTATTTTTTAGCAAAAGGTGTAATTGTGTAGATATAAAGAAAGTGCATTTTGTGTCAATTTAGTTTAATTATTTATTTTAAGTAGAGTGAATGTAGGTGTGTCTATGTATACATTCGTATATGTATGGGACCGCCGGTTGTTTGCATGTGTGTGTATGCAAAAGTAGCTATACTAAATGCTTCCGATTACTTGTAGTATCTTTACCTGACTTAATTTATTGTCTTCCATTTTAAGCAAGTACATAATTTGGAATATGTGCGATGCACTTAATATGTACAAAAGCAAATGTGCAGAAAACCAAAATTTTCCAGGCTGAAACAAATTACTTGTACAACGTAAATTGTACAAATGATTGTATGTACAGGGTTGTCCATATTCGACGGACCCATCTGGCAACGCCATACCTTTTGACAGAGATGTCAGATCGCTTGATGACATACCGCGTTTGAAGCGTCAGTCCAAGCAGATTTTTACCATGGAACAATACACGCCACGCTGTTACCATCAACCAGGAGCGTTATCGCGACATGATGACCAATTTTGTGATGCCAATTATTCGTCGAAAGCGTATGAGGCAGTTCTGGTTTCAACAAGACGGCGCTCCACCGCACACAAGTCGCATAACAATCGATTTTCTGAAGAAATTGTTTCCGGGCCGTTTGATGTCGAAAAGTGGTGATTTGGACTGGCCACCGCGTTCGCCGATTTGACGCCGCCTGACTTCTTCTTGTGGGGATATTTGAAGTCAAAGGTTTACGTTAACAAGCCAAGGACCGTAGAAGAGCTCAAGGACAACATTCGTGAAGAAATAGCCGCTATTCCGGCCGAAATGTTGGCGAAATCGATGGAAAATGCTGCAAAAAGGGCACAATACGCCATCAACGCCAGAGGCGGCCATTTGAGAGATATCATATTCAAAAATTGATGTAAACAAATCTACTTGGAACAAATTAAATGATTAAGATTGCCAACCGCCAAATTTTTATTTTTTTCTTTGATTTTTTAAAAAAAACATGGGTCCGTCGAATATGGGCAACCCTGTAAGTAGAGCGGTCCCCGAACCGGCAAAATGGAAAAAAGGAGGTCTCAGCATTCCCAAAGCAAATATTTGTTGTATATTTAATAATTGTGAAAATCAAAAAATTGTATTTTAATTTTAAATGGGCGCGACAGGGTCTAAAAGTATTAAAAAAATATTACTCATACGACACGTTCACCAAATACAAATTTTTACAAACGAAGTTATTAGTTCATTTCAATTGCTGTCATTGTTTAAAATTCAAAAAGGAATCTATATTTGTAGAAATAATAATTACAAATTTGAATAGTTTATAAATAAAATCATCGCCGACTATATATATATGAAAAAAATATATGATAATATGCAACACTGCGTATGAGTTATTTACAAAAACTTAAGACGCCATTCGCGCCCCCTTTAAAACTCGACTTCTTTATCTTTTGTTTTTATTTACGCTAATTATACATGAAAAAGTATCAAATAGGGGGCTGAGAGCATGACCTTAAAAATTTCATATACATGGGGACCGTTCTATTGAGCATGCTTAGCCTTGAAAATTGTGCATTTCTACACATTTGTTTTTGTCTATGCCAGCGATGGGCAGCAAAAACAACGGAAAGGGTACAACAACATTTTTTTCGTCGTTTGCTTTCGATCAGCGCGTGTGTGATGTTAAATCTATTGCGTTGTGGATTTAGGTAAGAACCAAGCCGTGTTGCGTATGACGCCACAAAGAGACAGAACAGCGACTTCTTTTTCGCTGCTTTTTACCCTTGTTGTCATGTACGAACATACTAATGCAATGGCGGTGTAAAAATGCACGACCTTTTGTTTTTAATAATCACTTTTTATTTATATCTATTCTACACAGAATAAAATAAGATTCATATCAATTTGATATGAGCTGGATAATTTGACATTTTGTCAAATATAATTTTTTCATATCATTTCTAAACAATAACCATAAAATGTATCAATTTGTCAAACGATATTAGAAAAGATTAAACGGATATTTTTTTTATTTTCGAAACTCTCACAATGGGAAAGGAATATAGAAAATGCGAAAATGAAAGAGACAGAAAGAGTTCAAATCGAAACTTCAAGCAACGTAAAGAAATGTATATGTAGGCTCACAGCCATGTGTCCACAAGACTGCCTGATAGCTTAGTGAGGTAAGATGTCATGCCAATTTGTGACGTGCAGGTGGTCCCGAGTTCGATCCCCAGTCAAGGCAGGGTCAAGAAATTATAAATTCGTTCTTTTTCTGTTTCTATCGGGGGTGTCACAGAAATCTCTAGAGATTTTGACCTCGGTTGGTTTGCAAAACGCTCGAAAAATCCGTCGGTGTCCCAGAACTTCAAGAGATTTCGTTTTCTTATATGAAAATCGAGTTGGGAGGTTTGTGTCCATGCTAATGGGACATTTCTATAACAGGGTTGCCCTTTCTCGCATAAAAAATTTCCCATCTTCTAGTTATGAGCAAATTTAATGTTTAAGTGCAATTTGTTGATAGCGTTATATGTTTTATGATGCATTTTTTAAATTATGAGTCGAATTTAAGTCATACTCTCCAAAAAATAAGATGCAAAATTTAAAAAAATTTTTTGCGCCAATCATAAAATATATCTTGACAACTCTAAGCCCTTGTTGGTGCCAATGTTGGCACACAGATGGCGCCTCCATAAATTGAGGGCGCTGTGGTTGGCAGGTTTTAATTGTTACGCAGCATTAGGAGAGATTTTATTAAAACACAAATTTTAATATTAAAACAAATAAAATATTTAAATAATTTGATGCAACCTATACAGAAAATTTTTATTTTTTTTGCATTTCGAAATTGTTTGTTTGGTGAATTTAGGTAAATCTCCCGACAAAACATGAGAGATTTGAAACCAACCGAAAGAGATTTCTGTGACACCGAGAATTGGTTTTGGGTTGGAATTTGGTTGGAAGAGATTTCTGTGACACCGCTGTATAAAACAATAGTGGTATTCCTGAAAGTTGATTTGCCTTGTGATTTGCTTTCGTGAAAGCAGTTGGTGGAACAAACTTGTTTTCATTTTGATTTGCATTCATACAATTTACACACGTATACAATTTGACAGATCCAAAGAGGAAGGGCAGAATTAAATTGTGGAAGAATTTGTAACTTGGAACTTTCTAGGAGAGCTGTGCGCAGATAAGTAAACATGAACATCTCTGACGAAGTCAAGCAGTTCTCTAAGAGAGCTGTCACACCAAAACGAAAGCAAATCGAATTCAGCTTCGAAGCTGATTTTACGATATCAACTTGTATGACCTTAATTTTCTTTCAATTTCTGAGCACACTGCTCGTTTTGTATGGAGCAGCTGTCATCAGCTGTTTCATGAAATCAAATCGAAAGCAAATCAAAAGATAATCACTTTCAGGAATACCACTAATGAAAAATATTTCTAGCTGAAAAAAAACTTAGTAGAATTAGATTGCCATTAGTAATTAATTTTTTTTGTTTTGCAATAATATGGCCGAAAAGTTAACTTTGACATTTTCGAACAGATCAATTTCAAGTTTGTCATATCGGCTTTTTATTGATGTGAAAAAATATAAAATTGAGCCCCAGATCACATCATTTTTTATTTCTATAGAAATCGGTTTCACAATGAAAGCAATAGTGCACTCAACTGCTAATAAGTTATCGAAACTTAGTATTCCCAAAGAGTTAAGATTTTGAAAACCGCTAACACTTAACAATAATTTTTCCATAAGTAATTAATACAAAATAATGTAAATATATATAAGAAAATGTATATAAAATAAAATAAATGTAAAAATTTGTAAGATTATATTTATATGAAATAAAATCAATAAAAAAGATCTTTTCTAATTTTCAGATATATTTTGCTCTGATTTTGAGAAAAAGGTCCCTAATTTGTATACTTTATACCAAAGGTACATAGAGTATATTAAGTTTGTGCAAAAGTATGTAATAGGGAGAAGGAATCATTTCCGACCCTATAAAGTATATATATTCTTGATCAGCATCAACAGCCGAGTAGATATAGCCATGTCCGTCTGTCCGTCTGTCTGTCCGTCGGTCCGTATGAACAAACAGATCCCAGAGATGGTAAGAGATACCGGTTTGACATGTATGGGACAAATGCTTCTTATACTTGCAGGCAGATCAAGTTTATTTAATTTTGAAAAAAGTCATATCTCCCACAATTTTGTAGATATATGATTCGTACCTTCTAAAGATAGTTAGTCATTAGCAATATGTATCTGTATCGATTTGCTGAAGAAATGATAAATGATCGGATGAGTTATAAGCAAAAAAGTGAAGCACACCTTTCAGGAAAAAACACAAAACTATTTGGTATCTTCTGCACTTAATAAACAACGTATGGAATGGCGTAATAAAAAGACAAGTAAAAAGACAACTGAACAGGGTTTTTCCATCTATACACCTGTAGCCAAAACTGGGGAACTCTCGTATTGCCTTGATTTGATTGTCATTGGCATCCAAGAATCGGCCAGTGCTTGGTGCGTCTTTATCCTCGAAATTTTCAGATTGGTGGTTTACAAGCTTATGCTGACACTGTCGTTTACTTTTTCGCGCTTGCATTGCAAGCTTTATTTGCTGCAGCTTCTACCAAATTTAACGAATGACGACAAACTTGTTATCCATAGTAGCTTAGGCTGCCTTCACATTGTTCGACACATGACCCATGATATCTAGTAGGCCCGCATTTCCCCATGAAATTCTATGAATTTGACAAGGTATTTAAATTTAAAACAGAACAAAAAGCAGGACTACTAGACTATCATCATGTGTCATGTGTGAAGGCAGCCTTAGACTCAAGCTTTCAAACAGTTCTTCCAACCTTCCAACCCAATAATTGAGTTGGCTTAGTTTTTTTTTTTTTTTTTTTTGAGTGTACACATACGCACGGGCTGTAGGACTTTTACGAGGACACACACATATACATATACTGGCACTCTACTGAGTGCAGACACTCCCAGGCGGCCATATGGCTGTTGTTTTCTTCTTAGTCAAACGCATAATTATGTCACGTAAGTTTAGAGCAGTTAACTCTGATGTAGCAATTTAGTGGCAATTCACGCTCAAGTTTGTAGAGGAGCAGCTACAAAAACATCAACAACAAAAACAACAACAACAACGAAATGCTGCTGCAACGACCCGCAAGTGGCCTTTCGTGTTTTATGGCTGTCAGTTTGTCAGTCAGTCCCCTGCCTAGGCCTGAGTCTGTTAATACGACAACACTTTGTTTGTCTGCTTGTGGCCGGAGTGCGCATACGCCCCATTGACTGCTACTGCTACTCCGGTTACTGCAGCAGCTACTGCTGATGGTGCTGCTACTTTTGCAATGTTAATTGAGCTGAAAATCACTTAACCCACTTTAAAATGCACAGCACCCTACAGAACTGAAATAAAAATCAACAACGACAAGGAGTGCCAAGCGTAAGTGCAAAGTTTGGAATAGTTGAGGAGCATAAGCAGGTCGTCAGGTGGGGCCAGCACAAATGCATGGACGTGGCTTCCATTATTGTGGTCATTAGAGAGCAGCTAAGAGCACTGAAAAGTACGGAAAACATGTGGGTGTGGGAAAGGTCTTTCAATGGGTTTACTCATTTGGTTAGTCAATTGTGTGTGAGTTGCAATTGTAAGAGCTGATAAGCCGATTCAGCTCCTACACAGCAGTGTTGCAGACTGCTTGAAGTTTAAGCTTGCTAAGAGTATATTAGTCACAGAACAAAGCATTCCCGTGAAAAGAAAGTGTACATGGTTCAGGCCTAAAGCACCACAACATAATCTTCTGTCAACGGGTCTTCAATTTTTGCTCTCCTCCAAACATTTAACAAGGCCGAACTTTATATAAAACCTCTTCAGTTTACGTCTAATTTATTATGTCAAGTCATTTGTTCAAATATGAAAAAATATAATATTGCCGGAGGTCTGAGTACGGAGAGTATGCTGGGTGCAGAACTATAGAAATTTGTGAGCTACATATTTGTTTTGATGGAGAATTATTTTTATTTCTGTGATAATTTCCAGTTTTAGCTACAATCTCGTTAAACAAAGAAAAATATTATTATTGAACGGTGCGAATGAGTGGGAGAAAGTGCTCAGAATCGGGAATAAAGAGAACACAGAAAAACTGTTAAAAAACACCGTTTTAAGCAAAGTTAGACGCATCTACAGAAATCATCCTTGATAGCAAGTATTACTGGAGCACCATTAGAAGGCAAAATAAAAAATCAATTGTTAAAGGCATAGATGTGGTCTAATGAAATTTAGCTTGCATGCTTTATGTTAGGTTTAAGCAAAGTCACATTCGGGTGTTATACACAAATCTCTAGAGATTTTGACGGCGGTGGGCTTGCACTAGCTTAAAAAATAACAAAAATTTATGATCCCGAAAATTTGGAAGCAATTCCTTATGTAAATCCCTTCATTGTGTAGTAAAATCCATTTCACAAATTTCTTAGTTGGGCCGTTTTCGAGAAATCGTGGAAAAGCCAGTTTTTTAATTGGGAAAAAAGTGCTTTTAGAAAAAAAGTGTATGTCTTCACTTGTTATGTGCTGAAAATAAAAAACAAATAAAAATAATTAACCATACATGTTTTGAATGTTGTTGTTGCCTGGAGATAGGATCGCGCCGATACACAAAGACTGGATCCATAAACAAAGAGGGAGCCAGGGCTGCGGGTTAGAGGTTGTGGAGTTGAACTGGTTCAGGAGTTGATTAGTTTAAAGTCAAGTTTTAAACTGTTCCCAATTTGTGGGTGAGTGGTGGCCTAGAAAGAAGAAAAGAAAGGTCATTAATTGAAAGTTATTGCCTGTGGACCAAGAATCATCCCCGAGTACGGAAGCGGCTTAAGAAGAAGAGGAGTGTCCACCAGAGGACCCAATTTTCGCCCGGACCAAATTGGCCGCCCACCTCTGCACGGCCCCAGGTTTTTATACCACCATCTCAAAATAAATAAACAACTGGCTGACCTTAGTTTTAAGTAGAAATTTATTTATTCATTTATGTGTTAACACTGTTAATTTATTATCTATTTTTTTCAGGGATGCAAACCACTCGGATATATGGACTGGTTCGGTTCAGTGGTTCACACAGTTTTTGAACCGCCGGTTCGGTTCATTGCATGGTTTTTGGGGCTTACTGAACAGCGGTTTTGGTTCGGTTCGGTTCACTTTTTATTCATTTAATTAACTAAAGAAAAATATTTTTGATACAAGTGTTCAGATTATTCATTAACAAACACTCAGGTTTTCAGTTCATCATCCGTATAAACGTGCTCATTTCGTTTTGAAATCCTACAACTTTACATATCGAGTTACGTTGTTGTGAGTTGTTTAGAAACTTTCACGGTTTGAAATCGACTACTGAAAGCCAAGCGGATCAAAATCGTCAAATAATTACAATTTTCTTTTGACCTGATCAAGTAATCTCTGACACATTTGGCACTTCACATATAAATAAATTTTAAAAATAGAGGGAAGCTAACTTCGGCTGTACCGAAGTTTATATACCCTTGGAGCATGATATATTTCTGCCAGTTTTTTTATTTGGCAGCTATTCGATATATTCATCCGATTTTGATCAAACTCTCCAAAATTGTGTTGAGACAGATAATATTTATAACTGAAACGCTACCATTGAAAACAAAAAAGTTTTTCTCACTAAAACTATTTTTCCGACCGATTATTCCTATGGCAGCTATATGCTATAGTCATCCGATTTGGATCAGACTTGTCAGAATTATGTGTTAGCATATCATATTAATCAGTAACGAGTTTGGGAGCGATAGCATTTAAAACAAAAAAGTTTTTCATTCTAAAACTTTGTTTCAGATCTATCTTTTGTATGGCAGCTATACTATATAGTTGCTCGATTTGCATAAAACTTGCTGAAATTATGTGAAAGCATAAAGAACTTATAAATACGAGGTTTGGTAGCGATAGCATTGAAAACAAAAAAGTTTTTCTCACTAAAACTACTTTTTCAACCGATCGTTCCTATGGCAGCTATACGCTATAGTCATCCGATCCGGCCGGTTCCGACAAATGTGCAGCGTATTTATACCAGAAGACTTCGTGCAAAGTTTAGTTGAGATAGCTTTAAAACTGACGGAGGAGATAGCATAGAAACAGACGGACAGACGGACGGACAGGCGGACATGGCTATATCAACTCAGCTCGTCATGCTGATCAATAATATATACTTTATGTGGTCGGAGATGCTTCCTTCTATGCGTTACAAACATCCGGACAATTTTAATATACCCTCTCCAAGGGTATAAAAACAGAAAATATCCTTAATAATCTTTAGGTAATCGCTAACAAGCGATATTTTACTTTTTTAAGGAATTAAATGAATATCCGCTATGCTTTTATTATCGTTTGGAATTTAGTTGTATATTAACATTAAATGAGATTAGCTGCATTTTTTCCTTCTTCTGATAGCAGGCTTGATTCCTAGATCCCTAGAAATCAAATTCAAAAAATAGTCCGAGCTCTGTTTTCTAAAGAGTTGACAATTACTGAGCTATGTCGTTCTCCCTTTTTTCAATCTTAATTTTGCATGCCTGCCAGCCATAGAAATACTCATAGTTATTTTCTATTTCAACCCAATCTCAATTAAAGATAAAAAGTTAATGCTTGAATATTATGTGAGTTGACCCCACAACGGATAATCACGACTTGGCAATCACGACTTGGCTTATTACAATTTTGGGTCGATTGGTTGGATTAAGGTTGATGTTCTTAGTTTTTACAACAACTCTGCTTTTCCAAGTAGTTTCGTAATATTTTAAAGATAATTGCTGATTTTGCTCACTATTCGCCAGTAACTCAATACCTAGGTAAACTGAACCGAACCGAACCGAACCATTTTATTTTTCGGTTTTTGGTTCGGTTCAACATTTTTGAAACCACACCGGTTCGGTTTACGGTTCGGTTCACGAGCACAAAAAGCGGTTCGGTTCGGTTCTGAACAGAACCGGTTTGCATCCCTGATTTTTATACCCTTGCAAAGGGTATTATAATTTTGCCCAGAAGTTTAGAAATATTCATTTCCGACCCTATAAACTATATATATTCTTGATCAGGGTGACGAGCTGAGTCGATTGAGCTTTGTCCGTCCGTCTGTCTGTCCGTCTGTCTGTCTGTTTCTACGCAAACTAGTCTCTTCAGTTTTAAAGCTATCGAGCGAAACTTTGCACAGAGTCTTCTTTTACTGCACACTGCTAATATGTCGGAACCGACCGGATCGGATGACTATATCTTATAGCTGCCATAGGAACTATCGGTCGAAAAGTGGGTCTTTGTGAGAAAAACTTTTTTGTTTTTAATGTTAACGAGTCTCACTTCAGCGATTATTAATATTATACGCTTTTACACAGATTTGGAAGTTTATGTCAAAATCGGATGACTATATCTTATAGCTGCCATATGAACTATCGGTCAAAAAGTGCGTCTTTGAGAGAAAAACTTTTTTGTATTTAATGTTAACGTGTCTCACTTCAGCGATTATTTTTATTAATACGCTTTATACTAGATTTGGAAGTTTTGGTCAAAATCGGATGACTATATTCTATAGCTGTCATAGGAACTATCGGTCGAAAAGTGGGTTTTATTTAGAAAAATAGTTTGATTTAATGTTAACGTTCTTAAACTCTGATGTATTAAAACATTTGCAAGGGTATAAAAACTTCAGCAAAGACGAAGTTAGTTTGGCCTTCTCTGTTTTATACGTTATTTTTTGTTTTTTTTTTTTGTTATTGTTGTTTGTTTTAGTCGCGTGAGTTATAGCGTCGCAAACAGAAGCAAAATAAAGAGAAAATACGGCATATTTTACAGTACTACTACGATAGGAAAAATGCATCTCATTGCCAATAAAATTTGTGCGTTTATGGACCCGATACAGTTCCTCCACCGCACAACAATGGTTCAACGTTTTCGTTCTTGCGAGGGATCGAAGATGCGCCACGGTCCGGAAGGCCTGTCGTCGGAAAACTGCGATAAAATCGCTGAATTGATCGAAAAGAGACCGGCATAGTAGCAGCCGTAGCATCGGCCAAGAGCTGGGCATGAGTCATCAAACCGTTATAAACCATTTGAAGAAGCTCGACCCGTTTTTGAAGCGGATGGTGACTGGCGATGAAAAGTGGGTCACTTACGACAACGGGAAGCGCAAACGGTCGTGGTCGAAAAGCGGTGAAGCTGCCCAGACGGTGGCCAAGCCTGGATTGACGGCCAGGAAGGTTCTTCTGTGTGTTTGGTGGGATTGGCAGGGAATCATCCACTATGAGCTGCTCCCCTATGGCCAAACGCTCAATTCGGACCTGTACTGCCAACAACTGGACCGCTTGAATGCAGCACTCATGCAGAAGAGGCCATCTTTGATCAACAGAGGCCGAATTGTCTTCCATCAGGACAACGCCAGGCCACACACATCTTTGGTGACGCGCCAGAAGCTCCGGGAGCTCGGATGGGAGGATCTTTTGCATCCACCGTATAGTCCGGATCTCGCACCAAGTGATTACCACATACTTCTGTCCATGGCGAACGAGCTTGGTAGTCGGTAGTTGGCCACAAGAGAGTCCTGTGAAATTGGCTCTCCGAGTTTTTTGCCAATAGGGAAGCGAGCTTTTATAAGAGGGGCATTATGAACTTGGCATCGTATGGAACTCGTCATCGAACAAAACGGCGCATATTTGACTTAAATCGCATTATTATAACCAATTTTATGAACAATTGAAAATTCAATAAAAATACCGCAAGACTTTTTTGACAACCTTATATATCAAACCCATAATTTTAAGCCGAAAACTAAAAATATCTGAAAAATATGAATTTTGATCATAAAATAAAAACGAATAAATATTTTTCAAAAATTATTTCTTCTTATACATATCCACAGTTTGTAGTCCATGGATTCAGGTCTGGGCTATCAGCAGGCCATTTATTCGTAGAAACGAAATTCGGTACATGGTTTCTTGGCCTTGTTATAGTCGTTTCTGCCTGATGAGCTGAAGCTGAGCCTTGCTGAAATATAAAGGAGTGAGAACTACGTGTGCTTAATTCGTACCTAAAAACTCTTTCAAATCAGTGGCTGAACTGTAGCCTACAATTAAATAACTAGCTGAAGGCTTCTACACATATGTACATGTAAGTAAAAGATTGGTGTCATACCAAAAACTTATCCTAAGTTCATTGCTCCATTTCATGTTGTTCATTCTCATAGCACAAGGCGCTAAGAATAAGAGGGATAGAGAGTTGGAGAGAGATCTGAATCTTAACGCCTTCCGCTATATGTCTGCATATTTCGCGTTGCTTTGTGTGCCATCTTTTTAGCTACTTGCAATAAAACATGCTCAACTTTTTGCATTTATTCCGGCATCCTGTCGGCTCCCTCTCGCGCTCTCCACTCGCTAGAAGTCCTTTTTGTATTTGTGCCATTTGTCGTGAATAATTTATGAAAATGTACTAAAAAATATATGCGCATTGTTTTGTCACCGGCATTGTCTTCAGCTCGCTAATAGCTCAAATGTGCAACTGCAGCACATCTGTAAGCAGGAAAAATTGAATGTTTGCAGCTAATTTCGACTACGAGTGTAACTCAAGTAGACGCCAATGCTTATCGTTCTCCATTGTCCCAGTCGAAAACAGTTAAAGCATTTAGAAGAACACACAAGGAGACAACCCACACACACCCACCAACTGCCGCAGGGGGACGACATCTATGCAAAAGTTGGGCAACTGTTTGTCAGATTATACAGATCGTTTTTTTCTTTTAGTTTTTTTTTGTTTTTGCATGTGAGATAAAGACCACTTATGAAGCACACAGAAACCCTTGGGGCCAACAGAGTTTGTGTAAGCAAGAAAAAAGCTAAACAAAAACAACCAAATAAAAACACTTTGCAAAAGGCAATTGACCAAATGCTTGAGAGCTTCAGCAAGAACGTGCCAATTAAACTCAAAGTGGTTGGCATTTCCCCAATAATTTCTTCAATGAATTATGACAAGAAATTGCCAGTTAGGAGACCAAGAAAAACGCCACATGGCACATAAATTCAAAGCCAAATTATATGGCTAGTGTAAATAGGGAGGGCGCACTCAATTTATGAGAGCCACTCACCCGAATTTCAAAGGGTTCAGCTAGGCAGGAGCGCAGAATGTGTGGGGCGGAAATCCGTAGATGTGCAAGTTAAATATTGAAAAGTATTTTGTTGATTGTGGAACTGAAACACTTTGAAGTGAATTGAGTCTGGGAACCCACAACGACAAGCTCCAAAGTCGATTACAAACTCAGAGCAATGCCCAAAAGGTTAATATGTGCACGTGTAACTGCTACCCGACAACAACAGCAACAACCAAATGTAAAATGTAAACGAAACTAAAACCGAAAGGAAAAGGCATTGTTACCCGACGTCTCTCTAATCGAATTTAAATATTCAAATGCTGGCAGCCTAAAAGTTGAATCCCCAGTGCATTGCTCAAAAATTTCAGTAATTTGGCTTTGTTCCTTTAGCAGATACCGAGTGCAGCAGATACATATGGAGAAAAATACACAAAATGATTGCATTTCATTTGCATTCGCATTGTTTGCCCCGGCACATGTGCGTGTTTTATTAAGGAAATTGCACAAGATAAATGACAACAGCATTTCGCATTGTATAAGTTTGTCAAATGTGAAATATGTATGAGATCGTGCGTGTTTCAGGCAGCTGAAGCCTTCGCCTCGAGTAATTTGTCAGAATTGTTTGACATTTGTGAAGATCCAGCAGCGACCAAAAAATTAAAACAAAAATACAAGTAAAATGATTTTCTGAAATAACTTTTCTCACACAGCAGCTGGGTGTTCAACAGAAATGAACTAAGCTTGGTTACAGCCAAAGTCAACTCGAAAATGTAAAATTTAAATTGATTTAAGGAAATAAATTCGAGTAAAATTTTATGAATCTTGTCAATCTGGGTTACTGAATATTGATGATTTTTAATTTTGACCTCAAATCTTTAACATTCTGTGCAAGAGATGTGTGCGGAAGAGAGTCAGAAAATTGGTTTCTATCCAGAAACTTTAATTTATTTTCCGTCACGAACTATAGCATATGTGAATAAATAGTAATTTCGTGAAATATTTAATCTTCGTTTTACCAAAGTCTTATGTGCATTATAACTTTTAATGATTTCTGACACTGATTTTACTGTTGCTGACTTCAAACTTACAGAAGAGAGAAGTATTAAAAACTTTTCATTGTTTATACCAAAATATCATTGCAATTGGAATCTCTTACTCCGTTTATTTGTGGGTAAATACACGTTTACTATTTGTGCATTTAGCCCCTTATGTAATGTAAGACTCTGAGACGCTGTGTTTTAAACACAAAAGTGTTTAAATGCACAAATACGCAGTGAGTTTTCTACGTATGAAAAGGGTATTTGTTTAAATTAAAAAATTTCATTAATCATTCTTAAAGCAGCCAAAGCAAATACAAAAATTTTAAAATTGCTTCACTGCTATTTTTTTAAATGTAATATCTTTCTGGCATCTGAATATTATTTTTATAATAAATAACTAGCTGGTACCAGACGTGCGTAGCTTCGAACTCTTCAGAATTTTAAACACAAAACGAAGAAGTGACGCTTACTTGTCAATTGCCATCAATTCAGTCTTCATGATTATCTAAACTCATAAAAACTATTTTTTAAAACTTCGCGATTTTTTAATCCGTTTGATCTACATCTCTATTTACCCGGAATATTGCAAATGTTAAAATTTCTATAAACCAATTGACCGTTATCTATTATTTACCTATCTATCTTCATAATAATCTTAGGTCGTAAAAAAAATTAGCAAATTTTGCATTATTTTGGACTGTGCAATCGACGCCGCTTTTTTTTTTTTATTAACGCCTGCGCTTTCGTTAATATTCAATTGAAAATTCGGCAAATTTCGCGTTTTTGGTCTAGCGTCTTAATTAATCTTAACTCGAATGAAAAGTTTGGAAATGGACTAGCACAATAAATAAAAGTCTAAATTGGTTTTGTAGTGCTGGGATAAAAATACAAAAAATACAAATAAATGGTTGGAATGGTTGGATGTTTTGTACCGTAATTTGCAAATTTCGCAATATTTTGGACTGTTCAATCTACTCTTCTAGTTTACCAAAGCCAAATTTTGGCAAATTTCGCGGTTTTTGGTCTACACCTCTAATAGATGCGTCTTCAATTGGCATTCATCTAATCTTCATAATAATCTTAAGTCATTGGATCAACACCTTTTATTTACGAATGCCTGCCTTGCCTCATCTAATCGTCAAGCGCTTTAATAAATACTTTTTAAATAATTTTGCAAATTTCGCGGTTTTTTGACCGTAAGTTAAATAACCTATGTTCAAGTCCAGGTTATCAACTATCTGAGTGCCAATTAAGTAACAAACGGGCAAACATACAAACTTTCACATTTATTATATTAGTAAGATATAAAGGACTGTTCCCATTTCCGAATTCGATTAATCGGAATTGGTAACAGTTGTGATTTCTAAGAAATGATTAAAGAATTCGGTCAAATCTTTTTGCCTTCCAGAGGATCAAATGAAGCTAATTGGGATTATGAGGTTAAATGTAGAATAACACAGTCGCTTTTTGGAAGCAAGAACATTTAACAATTTCGATTCCGCATGATTTGATCGAAATCGAAAACGGGAACAGGCCTGAATATAACTCTTTCCTTAAACTATCACCAAATTTATTTTTTTTTGACGAGAGAGATAAGAAACCCAACAAAATGTTTGCAGGGACTGTACATTCAATCAGATTGTCAAAGTTGTTGAATGTATTCAAAATGTCTCAATGCAAAAGCAAACAGAAAATATAAATTTTTATGAATTAACAAAATTTTTAAGGTATAATAAACAAGGTAGGCGCACTCGCTCTCTTGACAACTTGTTAAATTTCAGTCGGTAAGCCATGGAGCAGTTAGTATATGCGCTGCCTCTCAATTAGGCTGGCGCTAAATTTTCGTTGTACAGCCCAAAATACTACTTTATAGTGCCAGTAGTAAATCGCTGTGGTTAGAGCGAGATGGCAATAATCCCAAATGTATCCAAAGAGCTTAAGTGACAGCTTACAGCTGACCCAAATGTATCTAAGGAGCGTAAGTGACAGCGAACAGTTGACAAATTACTTTGAAGGGCATTTTTAATGAATAAATTTTTGTGTATAAACTGGGTAATGGTTTCAATTAAATTTTAGCAAAATAATAATTATTATAATCGCAGCGGGAAAGTATGCTATAAATTTAGCCGATGTGCAAACAAAGTTCTGTTAAGTCAGTATCCCTGCAAACATATTGTCGGGTTCTTATCTCTCTCGTCAAAAAGTGAGTTTGGCAGTAGTTTGGAGGTGAGAGTCTGCTGATACATAGTTTGGCGATTTACAAAACCAAAACACATAAAGTATCGGCTTTTTTAACAGAAAATATTATTGTGGTTTTTTATTTGTTATTGGTTGTGGGGTGGATTTTTCCCAAACCAAAGATTCTTTCTTTCCACCAATTAAAGTGGATAATCCAAAAATAAAATGGGTTTGAATGAAAACCCAGAGGAGAATGAATATCTTCTGCGATAAAAAAATTTTTTTTAGGTTAAAAATTAAAAATATTTAATAAAACTTTAAAAAGTTTTGAAAATTAAGTTTTGTGTGTGACTCCCGTAAAAAATTTAAAATTTTATATGTGAAATTCAACAACCTTTCGATTCATGCCCTGCTTGACTCCATCTATCTTCTATTCGATCTATAAGATCTGATTTTGTAAATATGAATTGCACTGAACAATCCTACATTATGGATTTTGTTCTATCAGTCCAGTTTTTGGCTTAAAATGGTTTTTCAATTTTATTTTTACCAAAAAGGAGCCTTATATCAAAATATACCAGCAAGAAGTCAAAGCCTTTTACAAGAACCGGAACAGCACCTAATCTGGTTGAAATTTGGCGTCAGATGACACTTTTTTTTAACTCATCATCAAAAGTTGGGAAATATTAAAAAATTTAACAGAGCAATGACTCCAAATCAGTGTCAATTGCTTCCCACAATTGCCGTGTCAGTGAAAATCAGTTTGGGGATGACAACCAGGCTGATGCCACATCCAGAGCCAGAGCCTGAGCAGGTCGTTGGCAGGTTGTCTGTCCCTGTGACATGTTACCATGGCAGTTGGCAGTTTTTATTTAATATGCGGCGGCATCACATTCACAAATTGACAGAAATGCGACGAGAGACCAAGGCACCAGGTTTCCTCATTAAGCTGATGGAGTTACAATTTTCGTTCCGCAACTGTAGTTTGGCATACGCCAGATAAGAAGCTACAAACTTTGAAGAGACCATTTTCGATATCTAGAATATTAAAGGCCACTTAAATGCTTGGAATGAAGCAACGGGAATGGATGTCATTTGCTTTAGGCTCGGGGCTGTCTTTGATATGAAACTGTTAAAAAGCAACGCGATGCTCTGGGAGTGCCGAACACGTGTTCGGCCAGTATAAATTTGGTTATCTACCATCGATTGTCGGGCAATATTGTCAGCATCGCCATTCGAGTTTGGCCATGCGGCGTATGCGCAATATTGCAGAGATAAATTCCGTATAAAACAAACAAACAAAAGTCACCCAGGATTTTAATGCACTTGGCTGCGACAAGATGGCTACAAGTTTCATTAACTTTTGGCCCTCTATTACTGAAGAAGCAAAAAGAAAAACCTCGGTCAACCCATCAACTGTGGCTAACTTTTGCCCACACAACATGAAATACAACGCACACACAGACATTGTACTTAGGTACAAGGAGTGGGAGTGGATTCGAGCAAAAAGAAAATGGCAAAACATAGTCAACCGGCAACCACAGATGAGAAATCAAATAAATACTCAATCGAGCGTAAGGCATTCTAACTGACAGCGTGCCAAGAACTAGAACAGGGCAGCCAGCAACAAATGGGTCAAACGGGTTAAATATGTATGCTGTACGTCAGACAGAGCTGGCAAAGGTTAAGCATAAGCCATATGACATGCGACTCGTGCACTTAGTGTAAAACGCATCAACGTTCTGGCGCTTAGCCTGTCAATTTACCACCCTTGCAATTGTTTTCCATTTTCGTTTACAACAAAGTTCTAAAACTTTCCCAGCGCTGGACAAACGTGATCTGGTTTTTAATTTTTTAACAAATTCTACCGAGATTTATGGAGCAAAGCTAAGAAAATTAAGCCACTGAACGGAGCAATGAGGCGAGCTGCTTTAGGGATGCTTAAACTAATTTCCAATAAACAGCTCGCAAGTTTTAGCGACGCGCGTGCAAAACAACGCACAAAATTGCTCAATATGTGGGGTAGCATGTGAGTGTGTGTGTGCGTGAGCCACTCATTGGCGCGTGTGTTTGCGTGCTTGAAATTCATTTAGGGGATTTATACGCAAGCATTGTCTTGCATATTTAATATAATTTACAATACAAAATCGCAACTGCTGCTGCTGCTCGGTTGCGTCCTCCGCCCACAACAAACAAGGGGGCGGGACCCGGCATGAGGATGGCATACAATTTATTATACTAAATGTCAATTTGGTATATATCCGCAATCGACTTAGCTTTAGCAAACAGCCTTTCTGGCCATATCGTGTATGCAAATCATTCAGCTCCAGAATACATTAGAGGGTAATGTGGGAGGTATTAGGTAAGCGGAGCAGGATGATTGAAAGCAATGAATTATGTACTTGCCTAAAATTTACTCGGATTTTGAATGCTGTTTACTTATTTCATTGTCTTCCTATTCAGGTATTCAATCAAAATAAACCAATTATGAATTTTGTTTTTCATTTGAATTTAATTTCAATTAGACTTTAACATTCTTTTGATTTTTTTTTTTTTTATTTTGAAAATCCCTAAAGTTAAGATGAGAAAAGCAAAATGAAATTTGAAATTTTAGTAAACTCCGGAAGGGACCAAAATTTGAATAAAATTTTAATTTTATAGGCTTAAACTTACTGGGTGGACTGAAAATTTTGACAGTTCAATATACATGTTTTCACTCGACGAACGATTTGAAGTATTAAAAACTTATTTATAAAGTCAGTGTGTGAGAGGTCGTGGGTTCGATCCTGCTTCGGTACATCCAATAAAAAAAGTCACCTTCAACAACTTTTAGCGCCAACCGTGAAGAAACTAACAGACGATAGCAGAAATGGTCCGTAGTTTGAAACAAGAAAATTCTACTTCTTAACTTTGAAATATACTTTCCCAAACAATTCTACATTTTCGGTGAGCAAGCTCCTCGAAAACAAGAGTTTATGAGTGGAAACAAATATAGGGGTAAAGAAAGCGTTGAAGACGAGGGACGTTTAAGTTTTTTTTTAGTTTTCCTCCCATAAATTTAAATATGTATTTTTGTCTTTAGCAGGCCAAAACTTTGCCAAATAAACTGATTTGAATGCTATAAAAATCACAAAATTAGATCATATGTTTGGCCATATGCTCAGATGGCGAATATAATTATCAAATAACCGCGCTATCTTAAACGGGATGATTTATTTTGATAAAAATGCCATAAATCGGAAGATGTCTGTCTTTAAAGGCCAAATTAGACACTTTCCGCACAACTTATAAAGCGCCTTAAATTTTTTAAAAATGCAGTGATATGTACTTTATCGCAAATAGCTTATAAACTCACATATTTATGCATAGTGTGGCCTCCATAAATCCTAGAGTGCCAAAAATTCAACTTTTCGTTTTTCCGCCATATCTTGGAAACAAGAGCTGATGGAGCTAAACCGAAACCAGTTTTGGAATCAGTGAGCATAAACTTATCATATTTTTAAATCAATAGGGCTGCACCTCACAAAGTTGGTCATTTTGTTGGCCTGTGTTATTTGTTTGCTTTACTAAATTTCGGAAGTTCAATTAAACTGATTTAGACTTTCTGTTGAATTTAAATATTTCTTTTCACATCATGAGTATTAAGTGGTCGATATGCTGTTTGTAAATCGATGCCAGTGTTTATGTACAATGTACATACATATATACAGTAGCAGCAGCTTATCTGCTTGTTTACAGCAAAGAATTTTTTGCATGTTTATTTAACAAACAAAAAGACGAGCAAAAAGTCAGCAAGGGTAAATTTCATTTGCAATTTGTTGTCGCGTCCCGTCGCATTGCCCACTTGTTGAACTTTGGCTTATGATTTTGACACATACACAAACACTTTACCCATATGACCTGGAGTCCAATTAATGATTGGGGATTATCAAATATTCAAGTGAAAGGGAAATGCCAGTTACAATGGCCTATTCAATGGCGCTCTCTAATGATATAGCTGATAATCTATTTTGCTTTAAGGGTTAATTAAGCCAAGAAGACGTGCACAATATAATCTTATTCGATTGAAAGTTTTGATTACTTTGAAGGCGCTACTGCTGAAACAATCAAATTAACTTTGGACAACTCTCTTTAACCCTGCAATTTGGTCACAAAGTGGTTTTTTGCTGGCAAAAAGTCCGGATAACAATTTATTTACATTATATGTAATGTAAAATTGGCCTTACAGCCCCAAAAGGCCTAGCCAAGCTTCTCTCAATCTTTTGGTGTGTGTTCTTATATTTTCCCACACAAAAAGGAATCTATATTTAAATCCCCCCCACCCAAAAAAAAAAAATTCGTATCTAAATCTACAAAATCGATTCCATTCGTACTCTACCACAAGCACCAAATTCTACAATTAGAAAGGTCGCTAACCCACAACTCCAACAACTCGATCGGGATTAAATTTAGTTAAAATTTCCAGTACGTTTGGTTTTGGGTTGCACTTACATTAAATACAAAATATTCTAGAATCGAATTACGACTGTTAGAATTTGTACCTAAAGTCAGATCAGTAACCAACTTGGAAACGCGTTTTTAATTCAAGAACAAAATTAATTCGATTAAAAACACAATAGACTTACTGGATCTTGCACTATTCTTACCGACCATTTGTAGATTTCCGACCAATAGCAATATCATCTTGGTCTTCCGTTTGTTCATTGGCTTTGTGTAGCAAAAATTAAATCCACAAAAAATTAAAAAAAAAATTTCATCTAAAATTTTTTCCCAGCCCGCGTAATTCAACATAAAATATTAAGAACATTTATGGATTTTGTCTTATCGAACTGTACTGAAAAAATTTCAATTTTCAATTCCCCAGAATTGTTTAAGCGCCTAATGCCCTCAATAACTGATTTTGGGACCATTGTGCATCGTCCAACTTCCAGGCCAAAACCATTGAAAAGTTTTAACTTTTGCAATTTGCCGAATGAATTTCCCACTCTATGCAGTGGCATTTTCGAACAATTGATCTCGATTCGCATCTTAATTCATTACTTAATAGAGTCAACCCGGCAGGGGAATAAAACTTTGCATTGGTTTTGGCTTGCGTTGATTACATTTGAGATGCAGGGGCCCCGGCCAGGGGGCCATTGTGTCATTTGCATGCGGTTGGTTCTATGCAAATTGCAAGTAATTGGCGTGAAATGTCTAACTTGAACGTGACCCACCTCCTACCTAGCAACCCCTAGCCCGCACCCCCAGCAAGTGGCGTTTATTATTTATAGACGAAACTGTAGTCAAACGCTGCCAACATTTTGTCACGTGTCAGGAATAAAAATAGTTCATCTTCAGGGAGACAAGACCAGTAAGGGAATCAGTTAGCAACAGCTGAAACAACAACATAGCGGGGGATGCTCTGGGGCCAAGCTAAACAAAACCCACAACATAGTTTACGCATTAAGTCCTGGCATAATTTCCTAGTAAATGTTGTGTAGCATAAACTACTTGAACGTGAACATGTGCCATGGGCGGCAGCTATGTGACAGGCAGAAGGCAACTGAACTGTCGTTGGCCTAGGTTCAGTTCGTAAGGGACGACTCGTCGTCGATGACGACGAAGCACGAGCACGACGAGCGAGCTTTTTAGTACGGTACTAAACCAGCTAAGAGCAGCATGCTACCCTTAAGAGCATTTACGATATTCGTTGTGGGGTCACCATCCTTCTCCATCCTTCGCCAGTTCTCTGCTCAAGCATGTAACACCGAAATTGTTATTTGGGCTGCTTGCTTGTTTAGTGCAAATGCAACAACAACTAACATGAGTGCGAGTTGTTTAACAAGCCATGCAATTTCCATTTAACCAACTAGCTAGCTACCCATTAACAAAAGCGCTTCAGCTAATTGAACCAGACAACAGAACAGCAGTGGCAACTTTTGTTTTAGTTTTTTTGATTTTTTGGGGCATCTAATTAGTAACCCACACAACAACAACAACAAGAAAGAGGCGTTCCCTAAATAGGCCGCATAAATTACGTTCCATCAGCTCAATAAGTTTGCACCTGTTGGGAGTGAGTTTCTGTCAATTTTATAATGATTTACATACACACACACTCTGACAGAAGTTATACATGAAATAGTGATGGTCCCTGAATGGGTGCAATATCTCGAATTTGCCTTAATTAATGTGCGGTCCGTTAAGTTTTTGTGGCTTCAAACTGCTTTCGGGTTGGCAATTCAGCAGCATTCCTGTGGCCAACACATTGTTGCTGCATCCCACTCAATTTAATTTTAATGCCACAACAGGAAATTGAATTCTTGTCACAAATTGATGATAAATTAATGTCACAAGTCAAGAGGCCCTGTTGGCTTAACCTTAATCACAAATAAGTTGTTGTCCAGGTAAGTAAGTAGTTAGGTTTACTAGCAGTAAACTTTCTGTGGCACTGTCCCATCACTTATCATTAGCTTTGACATGGATGCCAGCACAAGACATGACCCATCTTATTATCTTGGTATTATGTTTAGCTTTAGCTTGTTTTTCTCACGTAGACGGCGTTGACAATTAACAAGAATTAATATGACACTCTTTTGACAAAAGAAACCACCAAAATGACAAGCTTATTTGCTTGGCAATGCTTGGCCCGCCCCTTACAGTGTTCGTAATTTGTTTTTATTAAGCACCCAATATTAATAATGATAAATTTGTGTACGCATTTTTGCCAGCTTGGGCTTCACATTTTGTTTGGTTCGTTTGGCATATTTGTGGTACTTTAAATTTAAATTCAAGGCAATTGTTTTGTAATAATATTTACAGGACCATTTTAGTCTCCGTTGTAAATGTTAAACGAATGTACACGACCCATTACATCTTAATCTGTTTTTCCTGATAGGATTCAGGCAGTCCGACCAAAACCACATGTGTTTGCTTTTCAAAACAGTTGTCAAACATATTTGATAATATAATACACTGCGGGCTGAAAGCAATTTATTAAATTAAGATAATTTCGTTCGTTAAGTAAGGCTTTATTTACACTTGTCTGATATCTCAGTGTCTGTTCACTACGTAGTACGTACGGTGCACAGTGTAAGATTTTGCCAATCTAGGGGGACTTAATTGAATAGCAGTCGTATTTTTCTTTGAACTTTGAACTGAATGTTCAAATATTCCCCAAAGAATTTCTGGACGAAAAGTTAAAGTGGGCGTGGCACCTTAAAGGGCGTAAAATACGTAAAATCCAGATAATTTTCATTTTTTTAACATACCAACCGCAATACAAAACAGGAACAAATTTTTTTCAAAAAAGTATCAGGTTAGTATTTTTTGTTTTAATTTTAGCCAATTTAAAAATATTTTTTAAAAATTAATAATGAAAAAAAAAATTTCAAATTGATTATTTTTGTTAAATGCTCATGCGTTTGCTTGTAACTTCAAAATTATTGCCGTACAATGAAAAAACGGTTGGGTTTTAAAGATAATTCCATTATTGAAAGAAAAAATTAATTATCATATATTTCACAATTTTTTTTTAATTAAAAAATTAACTTACAGTTGATAAAAAGATTCATTAATTTAATCAGATTCTGAAATTGCATCACAACTTTCTTCACTAGATTGATCAGAATGCGGTTTGAGGTTGAAAGCGCGACATCATAATCATAGCCCTTTATTTTGCCCCAAAGCCAACTTGCATTATTGGTCATAAATCTGGATTTATCTCTCCTAGATTTAGTCCACCTAAATTCAAATTCATCGCACATTTTTTTTAATTCAACTTTAACTTATTTTGATCAATATGAATGGCAAATTTCATGCTGCGTGCTTTAGGAGTGAGTTATGCTTAAGGGTTCTTACGTTGCTTGCCCAAACCTCCAAAAACTCTGCGCGTGTTATTTCACTCGTTGCTTAATTGAAGGTCTTTAGGCAAAATATGGTCAAACTTTTATTTCTGATACCGATTCATAATGGTTTTCTGCAAACAATGTATGTTCTGGTTGATTTGAATGTGATTGAATGTTGTTAGTTTTTTTCCACCAAAAATAAAAAAAGGTAAAATTGGCTATACAGCCCCTCAAAGGGGCCAAGCCAAGCTTCTCACAATCTCTTGGCGTGTGTGCTTTAAAATTGTTCGCACAAGCGAAAGGGACCTACAGTTTAACGCCGAATCCGAACGGCAAAGTTTAAGAACTTGCTTTTTTTTTCACAGGTGGCGCCACTAGCTGGTGAAGGTGACCACCAAAAATAAAATATTGTTAAAAATATAGCGGAGATTGGGGGTTGTGATCATAGTTTTGTTTTTCGAACATAACTTCGCCAGAAATCAATATTTTTTCGTTCTGTAAATTTTGCAGAAAGATGCACAAAACTTTCCTCATCACTAGTTTTATTTTAATTTGAAAAAAAAGTGATTTTTTGACATTTCGAAATTTTGTGGGGGGTTGTGAGCCACCCATCTAAAAGTTCAAAATTCGTGTTTTTAAGCCATTATTCTGTATTAAATGAAAAAATGAACAATTTTTCTCATATTCTGAAGAGTGAAAATTGATTGACGTCATCAGGCTTGTTTTCTTTTATATACAAGCACTTTTTGCTTGTGGCTTTTCTTTTGTTTGCCTTTTTTAAAGTTTATTTTACTTCTTGGGAGAGTTTTTCCTCTGTTTTATTGCGCGTCATTGCAATATTCTCTTTGAAAGTCAAAACCGACTTTTTTTCAAAGTGGCTCACAACCCCCCATATCTCTACTTTTTTTGGTGACGTCACATAACCAAAAAGAAATTGTTACAAAAAAAAAACCTGTTTCTATCAAAAAGGCAATTGACCAAAGATATTTCCCTCATACTTACTTTTGTCATTACGAAAAAAATTTTGTATAATATTCACAAGTCAAAAATGAAAAAAAAAACTTTGTTTTTTTGAAAATAAAAGTGGAGTTCTGGTTCACGAACTGATAGGTTGCTTGTCAAAAGTTAGATAATAAGAAGGGAGACACATGACATAAAAAAAAGTTTAAATATGTACCCATTTTTACTGAATTTTTTCATGGCTTCGTTTTTGATATATGATTTATTTTCACTTTTTCGGTAGGTGCGCTTACATTTTAAGCCAAATCTGACTTCATAATTGTCAGATAGAGTCAAGCAAGATATGAATCGAATGGCAATTGACCTGCCAGTAATTGCGTAAAACATTGTTTTGAAATCGGCTTGGTAGTTTGAATACAATAACCAAAAATATTTCAAAAACATCGATTTTTTGCTCGAAAATGCAAGAAATTTCGTTTTAAAACGAGTAGGAAAATTATAAAAAAATTTCAAAAATTATTTTTTTTTTTTTTATTTTTATTTTATTTATTTTTTTATTTTTGTAAACTAGTGTTATCGGTGTCACAGAAATCTTTTTTCGGTTGCTTTCAAATCTCTCGTGTTTTGTTAGGAGATTTAGCTTAAATTCACCACCCAAACAATTTTGACAAGCAAAACTAATTTTGGAACTGTAAACAAAATTATTTTTTCTGGATAGGTTGCATAAAATGAATAAATTATTTAATTAGTTTAAACATTGAAATTTAAGTTTTAATAAAAAAAATAACACACAAAAATAATATAATATTTAATTTTTAAAATATTAAAAAAATTCTCATTAAGTCGATTTAACCCTCGTCGAAACCTCAACTCTTTTAAAACAATTTACAATATCGTTCCTTGAAATTTTTGTTCTTTTAATATTTTAAGACTCATTTTACCCCTTTACCTCTTCTTATTTTTTCTCTTCTAGACCTAATCTCACTCTATTCTACCAACCAAAAGACAAAAAATTATTAGGAAAAACAACCAAAGTCTTTCTTGTTAATCTAAACCAACCACATCAGTGGCGCCGTTTAGCGATTGTGGCGCCATCTGGTTGGCAGCCAGCGCATTAAGGGCTGGCAAGTTATACCTCATGTTTGGCGCCAACAAATATTTAAATTTTTAAATTTCTTTATGAAGAATTTGAATTAAATTTGAACTATAATTTAAAAATGCATCATAAAACATTTATCACAATAAAAAAAATTCAGTTAAACATCAAATTAATCCATAACTAAAATTAGGAAATTTTTTTGCCCTGTTTTTAGCAATAAAACTTTGATTGGAACAGTTTCTGTTCTTAATAGATTTTCAAATTAGAAAATGAAATCTCTTGCAGTTCTGGGACACCAACGGATTTTTCGAGCGTTTTGCAAACCAACCGAGGTCAAAATCTCTAGATTTGTGTGACACCCCCGATAAAGTCCCTTTATAGCGCTAAAAATCAATAATGCACCAACAATTATGGAAAAATAACTTCGACGGCTCACTGTGACCACATGATCCAATTGAGAAGTCTTAAATATCTCAACTGTTGCTCGTTGTCCGATGCAATTTAGCATTCATTTCAAATGCACCGGTTTAACACTCGTAATCTTCTGTACAAAAATTGTTGGTTTTATTTTGTGCTTGTTTTTCTTACATTTGATTTCTACATTGACTTTAAAAATTAATTTTTTTTTTAATTAAGTCCCCCTAGATTGGCAAAATTTAACACTGTGCGGTGACCGTTATCGCGATTCTATTTGTTGTCAACAACCACCCTAACTCCCTTAATTTTTTCAATTTCAGATTTCTTTTGTTTTTGTATTTTGTATGTGTTATGGAAATATTAAGCAACATATAACCAAATAACGGACAGAAAAATACTTTTAGTTTTTTTTATTGAATCTAGACTAGAATAAGTTTTTAATCATAATACGAATTTTTTCCGTACATATTTGATTGTTTCTATTGTTATGCAAAGCCAGCACAGTTTATTATTACATACACTGAGAAGAAAAGGATAGTTTTGATGATCCTCAGGATATTTTCGGTATGCAGTTAAGTATCCTTTTTGGGATCCATTGGATATTTTCGAAATTGATTTATTTTCGCTTAAAAAGGATATATCAGAAATAAAATATTTCATTGATCTTTATTCTTTATCCAAAGGAGCTGAAAAATGTGAAAGGGATATTAAAAAAATGTATCTTACTTTATCTTAAACAAAGGGTAATTTGGGACTATCTCGAAATCTGTTCTACCTAGAAAATATTCGGATTCAGCGCGTGATTTTACATAAGGAATGACATCAAATTGTAGATTATTTGAAAATTATAAATGATTTGTAAACTTGTGTAATTATCACATTATTATAATAATTCACTTTTGATTCCTGAAAATTTGGGTTCTGAAAGCGATGAATTAAAAAAAAAGGTTTCACCAGGAAGTGCGGCCGATTAAGGTTAATTATTGGCAGCACTTTACTAAAAACAATCGCATTCTTTTTGCTTTGAATGTAAGCTTCGCTGGGAAGAATTAATTTGACAGTCCTTTAAAGAGCCCTGACAGTCCTATGGCCATACAGTTTAAGCATCATTTTTCAAAGAGGCGTTAGAAAAAATTTCAGCGTGGGCGTTAACGATCTGCAGAAGCTGGCATTGAAAGTGAGTTGCCAAGTAAGGACCATGCACCATTAACGACAACATCATCAAAGAAAATCCTTTGCGTCACGTCACACACACACAGACATACTGCCGCACAATGTAAGCCTACGCTTCCTGTCACAGAGACAAACGCACTGTAGCAAATTGGCAACCAACGGCAGCGACAGCAAAGCTTCAGCAATTGGTACAGGAGTCGAGCATCCTTGGGCGCTGGAGAACGCACGTCGACAAAGCTCAACTGCACACACATCAAAAATAAACCATCAGCCAGACCATGGTTAAGAGAAAAAAATGCGACGACGGCGAGGACGAGAATGACAACATATCAACATTAGTCAATGTCGTGTAACGGAGAACCCCTGTCTACGCTGACTATCTTCCTTTTTTAATACCCTTATCCAGGGTACAGTAATTTCTAAAGACTTTATTTTTGTTTTTTTTTTTTTTTGAGCCGCGCTAAAGCAATGCACTTTATCAAAAAGTTCTCCAATGTTGTATGCCTCACTAATTCATAGGAGTGGTAAGGTAATAAAACACCTTCATTTGACTTGAAGGTCTTAAAGCCAATCTAGTTGGTTAAGTTTATAACGAAAAAAATGCCACAGGTTCGTCACACTGAATTCTGCATTTAATTAAAAAAAGAAGCACAAGTTGAAACACTTAGTGCGCACATCAAAAGCTCTGCAGCTCTACCATAAGGGGACAATCGTGATAGAATTTTATTTCGTTTTTTTTTATAGCCAATATCTCCAAAATTTCCGCATTTTGTTGCTCACAAACGAACATAAAACTACTACACAGAAAAAAAAGCGCATTCATTTGGTTATTCACCTAATCAAAATTAACTTATCAAAATTATCATAATCATCATATAATATATAATATTATGTTCTGATAAAAAAATGAGTTTCTACAATTGATATTAAATAGTATCAAAATGATACTAAGAATGTAATAATGATAATATCGATTCGAAATTTTCAACATATCATTTGAAATATTTTCACATCGTAGTAAAATTGATACATTGTATTCAGTGTGCAGTTAGTTATCCATAGGAAAGTCAAATCAAGTTTAATGGCTTTTGAGTAGTATGTAAACCATAAATAAACAATTTGGTGAGAGTTGCATGTTTTCTTGAGTTTGAATCAGTTGAATCCAGAAAAGTTGTTGTACCTTGTATTTAGTTTCAGCTATTAGTTTGTTTTCATCGTTAGCTTGAAAGTTGACACCAGTTCAAGGCCGACTTATGCTCGAATAGCACTGTTTAAAAATCTATATCTATACAAAAAAAAAAGGTGTGAGTGTCTTTAACACTCACGAGGCTTTAATGTGAAACATGATGTTTAGTCTAAGAGCTCATTTTCAAAATCACAAGCTCTGTTAATCTATACTTATAAATCTGTATTTGGTTTAGACCTTTGTGTATTTATACAAGCGCGCACTAAGAAAGAAAATTTGGAAAATTTGTCCGCGAAATGGATCAAAAAGCCAATGATAAGTTTGTATGGAACACATAACATGACAAGCTGGGAGAGGGAGGGTCCCACACTCACACAAATAAGGCATTGGATCTCTGAGACAGATGACAGCTGCTACCTGCACCAAATTTAAGAAACTGTACATGTTCTCAAGCACGGCTGTGAAATTCCTGCAGTCATATCTCGCAGAGCGGCGACAGGCTGTTGTCACATCAAGCGCTGCTTCGTCATTTTTGACTATGTGTCCCGCAGGGATCGGTTCTTGGACCTCTCTTGTTTTCTATTTATGTAAATGACCTACCAAGTGTTTTGTCAAAGTGTGATGTGCATATGTATGCGGATGACGTTCAGTTGTATGTTAGCAGTCCTTTGTGTAAAATAGATGAGTGTGTGCATGACTGTAATAGCGAACTATGAGTGAATGGGCTGAAAGAAACGGTCTGAGATTAAACCCATCCAAATCAAAGTGTCTAATAATTAGCAACAAAAACTTTGATTTCTCCAGCCACAGCTAACAATAAATAATTCTGCTATTAAATATGAAAAACAAGCAAGGAATTTGGGATTTGTGTTTTCCACAACTCTCACATGGAACGATCATATTGTTGGATCCGTAGGCAAGTTGTATGGGCTAGTAAGAAGCCAGAATGTTATTAAGCACTTCCTACCAGTCAAGATTCGCTTATTGATAGCCAAGACCCTCCTAACTTCTGTCCTCTTCTATGGTGTTGAAGTATTCAATAACTGTGATTCAGCAAGTAAACGTAAAATACAAGTAGCCTTTAACAACATAGCACGGTACATCTACAATCGAAGACGAACTGATAGAATATCTGACGTATCCATTAATATATTTGACTTACCCCTACAATCGTGGATGGATGTGCGAAGTCTTGTTTTATTACATAAAATAGTCTGGACAAAAGAACCCTCATACCTATATGAAAAACTTAACTTTAGCCTTTCAAGAAGAACAAACAACATTGTGTGTCAAAAGTACAGACTGTCAGTTTCGGAGAGACAATTTTTCATCCATACTGTTCGCTGTTGGAATCGATTACCCCACGATATAAAGACTATAAGGAACGCCACGCAATTTAGGCTTAGAATAGAAGAACACTTACGAACTGCAAACATTTGATTCGAGGAAACCATTAGTTGATAAAGGAATAATAACATTTAATATTAATTATATAATTGAACTGTTTAATTTTGTATGTTAACGTTAAATGATGATATTGATACATGTTTAGGTATAAGCTCGCATTTAGTTTATCTAAATTTTAAGTAATTTTAAGTTGTGACTGGCGCAATAATTTATAAGTATATTTTCTCTGTAGTGTCCGGATGTCTTGCCAATTAAACAAACAAACAAACACCTCCTGTGTTATAATGAGGGGAAGGGGAAAGAGTGGAGAGAGGTGGAAGATGGAAAGGAGGGTGTGTAAAGAGTGGTGAGCGGGTGAAGAGGGGGTGGGGAAAAATGGGAAAGCCAATTTGTATTGAATTATAAGTGAAGACTGCTTATGCTGCTCTGAAATGCACTGTCTTCATATAGGTATGTTTTCAGCATCAACTTGACTAGCAGGGACTAACAGATAATTCCGGAATTTTCGAGCGCCTAGAAATATTTTGGTTTGGTCCTTTACTGTCTACAGGATAAAACCACCCAATTTCTTAAAATCTTGGACGCGGACAAAGTCGCGGCGAGTTCAGCTAGTGGTGTATAAATCAGCAAGGGCACTCTGTTAAAAGAAAAAGACTAACAGGGAGTACATTTACCAGCTAAAAAATCACTTGCTGCAGTGTTCTTTCATTTTTTCAGTAAGTTTTGTTTATTGTAGATAAATGATGATGTTTCAACCACCCAGATACGCCCAAGGTAAGATCCAAGATACCACCCAGATCCCACCCAGAACCTAGCTAGATCCCACTTAGATCCTACCCAGATCCAAACAAGGTTCAACCCAGACCCCTTCCAGATATTACCCAGATACCACACAGATACCACCAAGTTAAAATAAAAGATCCCACCCAGATACAACCTAGCTCCCACCCAGGTCCTACCCAGATCCCACTTAAATCCAACCTAGCTCCCACCCATATCCTACCCACATCCCACTTAGATCCCGCCCACTACACTGATCTCACCCAGATACCGCCCAGATCCCTCCCAAATCCCACCCAGATCCCACCCAGGTCTCACGCAGATCCCATCCAGATCCCACCGAGATCCCACCCAGATTCTACCCATATCCCACTTATATCCCGCCAAGATCCTACCCAGATACCAACCAGACCTTTCCCAGAACCCATCCAGATCCCACCCCTCTTCAGCATTTTTCCTACCTCTTCGCTTCCCCCTCTGCCCGTCCTCCTGTGTGTGTGTGTTTGCCGCTAAACTCCACAAAACAAACACCACAAAATAATAAAATCTTCCGTACCGAAATTAAAGATGTTTCACATCAATAAATCTCTACGACTGACTGACTGATTGTCAACCCACAGCCAAGACCGCTTACACTGCTCGACAGCATTTTTCCCCAAAGCTCCAAACCAACTTTTTCTAAAGAAAATTGACCCGCTGATCACGAAAATCGCAAGGAGCAAGGAGTACAAACTGTAACAACAATATACATTGGCTGCTTAGTACTCTCTGTTTTCTTTGTATCTCTGTTACTGTTGTCTATACCCTGCAAACATTTGGTCGTGTTTCTTATCTCCCTCGTCAAATGAGACTTTGGCCATAGTTTAAAGGGAGAGTTTGGTGATAGTTCGACGTTTTTTAAGAACAAAATATGTAAGGTATTTTGAACGTAGAAATGATAAATTAGCGATATGTTTTGTCGGGTTTTTATACTCTGTACCAATGGCAGTTTAAGTTTATTTTCAATTATTGCCACGCCTCCTCCCACCCGCGCAATTTAAAAAATAGTCATAAGTCAAAAAGTCAAGTCCACAGCTTTGTAGATAGCTGGTTTCAACCTGTTAGAGATAGTTAGTCATTAGCAATATGTATCGATTAAAAAAGATTTTGTTTTTGGATGTACTAAAATCAAGTACGAGACATTAGAGAATCGAAAAACGACTGTAAACGTTATAAAATTGAGAACAAACGTTCTTGAAAAAAGCACATTTTGTACTTACTGTTAAGAAAAGATCGTTCTTAGTTCGAGTACAAAGTTTCTTGGACTGAGGACAAGTCTGTGCCTTAAATTCCCTTCTGGTTCTATCACTTTGGTATTGGAGTGTTGGTAGATTTCTGACAAATTTTATGTAATTAATTCAAGAACATTTCGCAACTATTTTTTTGAGTATTATATTGTTTAACAAATATTTGGTCTAAGGTTATAAAAATATTTTGCTCTTATTTTGAGAGTAAGTCGGGCTGTAATTAAAACCGTAGAACCGAATCGCAATTGAAAAGGGAGTTTTGTACTTGATTCAAGTATTTTCTTACTTGCGGTACTATTGATATCGTTTGTACTTCATTCAAGTACAACGTTCTTGGTTTTTTTTCTGAGTGTAATCTGTTGAAAAAAATTCGTATAAATCGAAGGCGGCTGACTATAGAGGCGGCATGAGGGGGAGACCACCACTAAGATGGGACGACCAGGTGCGGGAAGACATTGCCAAGCTTGGTGTGACCAACTGATGCCAGCTCGCATGGAGCAGAAGCGACTGGAGGGCATTAATTGCACACACCGAGACCGTCAAACGGTTGTGATGGCCAATAAAGAAGAAGAAGAATCTGTTGAAGCGATATTTCTAGCTAAATTTTAAAAACTTAAGGTTGGTCAAAAAGCTTCGTCTGCAAGGGTATAGAGCTTCGGTTTTCCGCCGTGTTTTTCTCTTTGGTTCTCTTTTGTTCTTTGCATGGGTTTGAATGTTTGCATGTCTGTAAGGAGCTGTTTTGAATAATTGAGCGCTTGTCTATTTGAGCGTGTGTGTGTGTGTTGGAGGGTGTGTGAAAAATATTGCTGTCTTACTTAGATACGCGTAAGTTAAGCTTGTAGGAGGAGCCTAATGAAGTTCTACAGAACCAAGAATGAAGAATTACGATGAAAGATGCTCATCATTGAGATTCGCTTTAAACAATTGGATTTTCTGTTCAATCATTGGCACTTTTTACACAATAGCAGCTTTTGGCTGGCATTATGAGGCTGCTGTTACAATTCCTGGTACATGTACATACATATTTGCACGAACTTGTCGTTTATCAGTGGCTCAGCAAACCAAATTGTAACTCAAATTTGAATGCAGTTTGCATAGAAGCAAATGCTTGGCCCACTTTAGCAACGAAACTTTTCAAAGGCGAGAAGCACGCACTCAGTGCGAGGATTGGCAGCAAATGGATTGAAAGGAGCCTTGTGTCTGGAGCCCTGAAACAGTCCCAGTCTTTGGTTATATTGACTTGCACTTTGTGGCGCTTTTGTGGGTAGCTAGCATACGCGGAGCATACAGAATGTGCTGCAAGATAAAAGGCTACCGCAATAAAAAAAAAAAGTTCGTCAAAGAAACAATTTTCACTGGGGTCGTGCCATTTTGCATACTTCTTTGCCTGAAAGGGCACCTATGCACAGTGGCCAATCTATTTTTTTTTTTAAATTTGCTTAGCTCAGACGAAGCACTTCCGACTCCATTATATAGTCTATATACGTCTACGACGTTTCTTCAAGCCCGAGGTGTAACCATGACAATTAATCATATTCTGATTCCAGAACAGTGAAACATTTGTTACAAGTAAACGCCTTTGAATTATTCAACATCAAATCCAAACCAAAACTTGAAGTCTTGAACATTCCTTCCGCAAGGTTAGCCAATTCGTCCAGTGTGCTATGTGGCGTATGCTTAATGCAAACACAGCCCGGCAATGTGACAACAAAATGTGACATGTAACAGGTGATTGGAGCTAAACAAAGACCGATAACGATAACTTTATCCTAAGATCTTTTGACATGAGCAAACAAATAAACAAAACACCAGAAACAGCAAAGGCAAATGCAGAGCGCAAAAAAAAGAAAACATACAAAGTACTGTCATCCATTGTGCTCGGCTATTTGCCCAGCCACGGGCATACTGCTTCCTCCCTCACTTTGTTTTCCTTTTTCTTACGCACAGCCCGAGACTGGCAAACGGAAAAAAGCATTGCTACGCAATGTGTGTGACATTTTATCTCTGTCACTAAATTGACACTTTAGTTAATGGATTTTGTATGTGTGAGTGTGTGGCGCTTGCTTTTTATCTGCCACTGTTGCTCCCAACAATAAGGCAGAAGGACACAGACACGCACTTGGCCAGATATGTGTGAGTACTTTGAATAATAAGAATGCTCACTTTGATGGATGTCGAACAAATCTCTTTAGATTTATCAGCGCAACGTTGACGCTTTGCCGCTTGAAAATTCATAATCCCAAACAACAATTGAGGCAATGGTTTCATGCACGACTCGTGCTCAACGTTTTGTGTCTGTCTGTCAAATCTTACGTGTAGACAAAGCAAAATATAGTTTGTTTATATTTTTATATTTATGTAAAAGTTTTAAACAAGATTTGTCGTTAGCAAGCCTGCAGAGGGGGAACCAAAGCATACTCGCTTGGGAGTTGAGCTTGAGCTCCAGTTAACAAATACAGCAGTTCTCTAGAACCCGTTCATAGGGTAAATAATTTTGAAAACTGAACAACCAGTTGCAGCCAAGAATTCAACAAAATTACCTCAGACCGACTGCAGCAATGTTGTGGTTCATTGGACTCGCGCTAGACCAATCAAACTGTATCCACCCTGGTATAGAAATTCCTCACGACAAACCTACTAAAATCTTGAAAAATGCCTTAGAGAAAGATTTAAATCGGTTTTATTTCTTTGTTGCCGTTCATTTAACATTTTGGTTGGCAAGCAGATTGTAGCGAAAAAAGTTGAAGACAACAATTTCACTTTATGTTTTTCATGGGTCGTCTCAAAAGTTACTTGAATACACATTTTGGAAAGGCGTTTGCTTATATCTTGGATGTTTATGTAACTGAAAGTATTTTTGGTTAATGTAATAGAAGAATAAGACTATTTTTGGAAATGATCACCCCGCAAAAATAAACAAAGAAAAAACAGGAAGACAATGGGTCAAACCCGACTGTAATATACTCTGTACCTGCAGTAGCAGGTGAAAGCAGCGCGGCTGCTGCGCTACGGCAGTGAACATTTTTTTGCTTATAACTAGAGTATCGTTCATCGTATACATCGTATAATTTCTGCATCAGATCGATAAATAATCCTAATTAGCATTGAAGGAAGTTTTCCATGAATGTGGCACATGCAAGTGGCACACTCGAGCATTTTGAAAGGAGCGCGAGCTTTAAAAGCAAATTTGAGTGCTCTTTTCAGCATGGTGGAAAGGGAGGGAGTCGAACTTGAAGGCACAGTGTCATTCTTCCAATATCAATTTAAACAATTCAATAAAACAAATTTTGATTAGTCATTTCTAAACTTAAGCGTGTTAAACATTATTTGTCATTCAGTTAAGTAGTTTGAACGCTATGCAGGGCTGCAAACTGGTTCGGAGTCGAACCACTCCGGATTCGCGTTCTCCAGGTTTTTTAGGAAGTCCAAAACGAACCTAAACCAGAGCAGACAAATTTCTTCCGCCCCAACCGAAGAATACAAAATTTCGGTTCAACAATAACTTTTGAATTGAATTGTTTTTCTGGCTGCTATAAATGTTAATTTTGCAATTTTCCATTTGCAAATACGTAGGTTTTATTGTGCTTTAAACTTTTTGAAAAGACCTGTTATTTCATAACTTAAAACTAAAATTTTTTGTAACAATTTATTTGAAATTAATAATATAAAACTTTTTAATGCCATCAAAACTTTAAGATTCATTCAGAAAAATTTTATTAAGTGTAATTTGTCAAAGTTTATTTTAAAAATTAAAAATAAGCATTAACTTGAAACGCTTTTTTAGACTTAAAAAATAAACGAATACAAACTATCAGCACCTAACGTTGAGTACATATCTAGAGACCTACTATCATGACGACTTTGGTTCAGATCGGACTACCATTGCATATATCAGAAAAGCACGAGCGTTTACGGCATCCTATGATTTCAGGTAAAAGTAACCATGTTTACGATGCCACGATTCTTGCAATTACGAAATCGTTTTTACGGTGTCGATTAGTACTCTGCATCGTGTCATCGCACGAAAATATTCGCAGCACGGTCAGAAATATTTTAAGGGGGTATTCTCCATGTCGAGGCTGTTTTATGGACCTTTTTAAAAAAATCTTATTTGAAAACGCAAAGAGTTTTTCCAATTCTGTAATTATATTACCAACAGATTAAAGTCAACAAACATATTTTTACTGCTTCGATGCGAGGGCTGTTCCAAAAGTTATCGGCCGTCAAAGTTGATGTCCAAAAAAAGGTATAGTGCTGGCGGCCATGAATCCACGTCTCTAGGATGTCTGAAATGAAAAGCAAAAACGGGGTTATAATCAGTATATATGTTATTCTGGTCTGAGACTCGAAAAATTTTATGAGAGTTTTTTTGACAAAATGCGGCCATTAAAAAATGAAAAATCCATTTTTGGCCCTTTTTTTGTAGTTTTGTGTAAAAAAATAGTAAAAAGTAGTTCAGACCAGAATGGTGGCACAATTCTGCGTCGATTTTAGTTTTAATCAACAAAATCGGTTCATTGTAACTGGATAAATCATAGCCGCCAGTTCAAAAAAAAGTGGTTTCAAGATAAACGCGTTTAAAGTTTGAAATTCCTTTTGGGGGAAAACAAAACAAAAAGAAAAATGCAGGTCTAGAATAGTGACAATTCTGCGTCGATTGCATATTATTTCATCAATACCGTTTTAGTAGAACTGGAGAAAAGCGGCTTTGAAAGTAACCAAAAATATTACAGATATTAAATACTTACAGATACTAGTCAGCGATGCCAGCTGCATTCAGCGGACCTTCCTCATCTTCAAAAAAACTGTTTTCGTCAGCAGCTCCCTCTGCTCAGCGTGCCATTCCGTGGAGCAAAGAATATTAGAGAGAAAGGTTGCTCAGTCGACACCGCTTCTGTCAGAAAATTGTCAGCTGTTCGCTCTCATTTACGCTCTCTAGATACTTCTTGGTCAGCTGTTCGCTCTCTCTGGATACATTTGGGTTATGGTCGTCTCCCTCTAACCACAGTAATTTCCTACTGGCACTTTGAAGTATCTTTTTGGGCACTATAAGTATCTATTTGGGCACTATCGTTTAGCACCAGCAAAATTGAGAGGCAGCGCAAACGTTCTCTCTAATTCTAACTGCTCCATGGCCATTCTGCCTTCTTTAGATGCGGCCGCAGCTCTAGTTTCTGAGCGGATTAGTCAGTCTGAGCATTGTGTAGCATAGCCTTCGATAATTATCGATTAAAAGTCGATATCGATCTGAGGCGACAACATGTAACCAAACAAATTGAAGAACCATCCGTTATTTCACAGCTTTATTTACTTGAAATTTCAAAAATTTCTTGTTTTAGCGAAGACATTGTTCGTCTAAAATGGTTATATCTTCTAAAGTATTTCGAATTTAAAAAAAAACCTTTTGGGGCGATATTGTCAAATATCCAAGCTATAACATAATCCAAAAAAACAAAAAAAACTGGTGAACATGGAGAATACCCCCTTTTGGAGGCATCCATGCTAGCTAAAACTAAAACTAAGTTTAATTTTTAATATTTTATATAAATATTTTTATGGTCCCCAGTGGCTTGAGCTTGCGTTGTCAATATTTTTTGTTAGACGATAAGAGTTAGTCCGATATGATATTTTGTATGCCGCTATAGGCGATTATCGATATTTTTATAAGCGATATATCAGAAAAAATGACAAGGTAGGTAATAAAGTCCTGCAGCTCTTTTATATTACGTACCTTGTCATTTTGAGTTATTGAGTAATAAAAACTAAAAATAATATACAAACAACAGACAAATAATTTTTAATTTATTTAATTAATTTCTCTACATTATAATATCTTGTTTCCCACTAATTACATTTATAGTTATTTTTTAAGGATATAAGCTCAAAATTTTAAACAAGAGTGCTTTATCCTTTTTGGACAAATCAATTTGGCGTCTAACCGTCTGTCGCACTGCTACCCAAAGTCTAATAAACCTGACTGCGTAGTTAGGAGTTATGCCAGTATTGAAGTAAGTGAGCGATATTTAAAATGCATGTCTGCGGTTGTTAAATACCCAGTTTCGAGGTAGAGCATCCTGTTTGGCTTGAAGTTTGGCAAGCGGAAAAGTGGAATTTGGAGACGTTTGCGGGGAAAACAAAACAGTTTTTCTTCGACCTATCGTTCCTATGGCAGATATATGCTATAGTCATCCGATTCAGCCGGTTCCGACAAATGTGCAGCGTATTTCTACCAAAAGACTTTGTGCAAAGTTTGGTTAAGATAGCTTTAAAACTGACGGAGGAGGAAGCATAGAAACATTCGGACGGACGGACGGACAGACGGAAATGGCTATATCAACTTAGCTCGTCATGCTGATCAAGAATATATATACTTTATGTGGACGGAGATGCTTCCCTACGTTGCAAACATCCGGACAATTTCAATATACACTCTCCAAGGGTATAAAAAAGAGGGTGCGTAGTAGATGATGGTGAGAGGGGGGCTCGGTCGTGTCTTTCGCACCCTATCCGCCACCCCTTCAAATATTTTTTTAAGTCATTAATTTTGAGAATTATTTGTACTTGGATCAAGTACTGAAACTCTTGAATCAAGAATGTCAGGATCAAAAATTCACTCGTTGATCAATAATTTCGGTCTTGGATCAAAAATGTTTACTCTTACCGTATTTTGGGAACGAATGCTTTTCATTCCAGAGTGAAATTCTTTATTTGAACTAAGCTTTAAGCTTCCCACATGTGAATTAAATGTTTAGGTTTTTTTTTCAATTTACATACGTACTTTCTGAAAAAAAAGTGCAAAATTATTCCTGAAGCTTGGTTTGAACCTGAACCTAGGTTCAGCGACCTTCTGAACCCGCTCCGTAAACCTGAACCCAAAAAGTATATCGGGTTCGAGCGTCGGAGAGAACCCCTTTCAATTTTTAGGAGATATGCAGCTCAACTCATGCTGCGTGAATAATAGTTACATATATTGGAATTGGTTCACCAGAATGGGTTTAACAAAACATGTTCAAGAATATTTAGAAGAATAGATCCAATAGATTAAACTAATGTCTCCTCTGCCAGATGCATCATTATTATATATGTATCATTGAACTACTTTAGTGTACTTGTCGCTCTACCCACGTGGCCTTGGTAAATACATTTTTGTAGCATACTTTGCTGCGCTTATGTTGCCCTCCGACCTTAAAATGAAATTGATTTCTTTAAAGCTGCTTGTTGTCGTGCAAACTGATTCACAAATCAGATTTGAAATCAGCTCTTGAATCCGCTATAAGCTTTAACTAATGTGATTTAGACAACGTTCGCTTTCCGCGAGGAATTACTGAAGTTTTGCTGACAAATTGGCAATGCCATATATTATCTGTTTTTAAGGGCTCGCGCTATTCTGCGCTGGGATTTAGCCAATCGAATGTGGAATCACACACTTCCTCACGTGCTGGTCCGGCTTTTGACATTAATTGGACAAAAACAGTGCCAACTTAAATATGGAGTTTCAATTTTATTTATGCAAGCCGCAGGTGCGCTTTCCACTGCCCAAAGCCAAAGTGGTAAAGTTTTCCATGAATGTGGCACATGCAAGTGGCAAACTTTTGCTCGCTCTCGAGCATTTGAAAGGAGCGCGAGCTTTAAAATGTTTTCGAGGCTTTAGAGCAGATGCTGGTCTCATTATGCCCAGTCTCAGTGCTAAGTGGCTGTGCATTGCGAATGGCAAACTAAATGAATGGCTGCCATAAAACCCGAAGGATTAAATGTTCGCCACACACAAACACACACACACACACAGGCGGCAGGTTGCCACCGCATTATAAAACAACTCATTTATCATAAGAGTGCCGCAGTAAAGAGGGGTAAAGGGGTGCAGCTTACGACAAAAGTAACTGACAACTGCAGATGAAATGTTGAAAGCGCGAAATGAATACACACAGCGCAACAATTAATTGTCTGCATTCATGCCTTTCGCAAAGAAGCCAGTTGGGCGCGGGAGGGGGTCTCCTCATACAACACGCAATAATCGCCCAGCATTTGTATTTAATTAATGGTTCTGCGCAGAGTAATAAACGATATTTAAAAGAGAAATTTTGTAATTGAAACCAGGCGTCATTAATATTTTATGCCGTTGCCGTAAAATTGCCAACTATTTTTTTCTAAATGAAAAAATTTGTATTTAATTAACTGAAACGTTTTGGTTCTGGCGTGCAATACAGGCATTCCTTTAATTAAAATATTTATTAATTAAATTACACAGGGCACACACACACAAAAACAAAGGGCAGAGTGAAGAGTGCCAATGAAGCAAAGTTGGATTATATGGATGATAAATTAGTTTAATGATGATAGACGACTCAGAGGCGTGTGCGTATGTGCGTCTGTGCATGTCGAGACAAAAGCCAAGACAAGTCGGGTCATGGCAAGCCTTAATCATTGATTGAGAAGGACGAGAAAGGAAAACAAAAGGTGAACCATGTGAGGGCAATTAGCCAGAATATGCAGAAGAATAATAAGCACTAGACAGGAAAGAACGTTTGCAAATTTCATAATTATGCAGTTGCTAAGCAGCTCAGTACCATTCGGTTGATTATTTATATGCCTAAACAAGGTTATGAAGAAATGTAGAGCCGATTCCGAAATAAAAGACGCAATTTAGTGACGAAAGAAGTTAACAAGTTAGTGAATCCAATTAATTAGTTGGCTGCCTTTAAGTACGCTCTAAAAAGTAAGCTACATAAAACCGCAAAACGCACACACACCCACAAACATATGTATATAGCATGACCATTACAATTTCTTCACCCAGAACAATGTAATTAATTTGTTGCAAAATAATTTATTAATTAGCCCGTCAGCGTCAGAGATTTTCGGTCAATGTTTATCATTAAACACAAGAAATACAATGGGGAGTCAAGGGGCAGAGCAAAAGAGAGCGAGACAGAATGGCAATTAATCTGGCTGAACAGCGGACAGGTGTGCACGTAAATCCTGCATAGGAAAGCAAAGCCATTCTTTTCCAGCGCCTTGGGCAAGTGTTAATAGGAGGCAGGATGGGAGTGAGCGAGTCTGGACCTTGCATCGACGATTAATTATTAATTTAACAGACACGCAATGCACATGGACTTGTCTCGACGGCCAGAAATTCGCATTTTTCCATTGCGACAGCATGCATTTTCAATGGCGTCCAATGCAGGACGTGCGTATGTGTGTGGCCATTAAGAATTTATGATGTGCATGTCAGCGTTGTGCAAATTGCAAGCGCAACTGAGGCCCTCCAGCAGCAGACTCTGGACATGAGCGATGCATTGATTTCCCACGTGAGTTGGGCCCCAGTATGAGCTTAAAAGCTGTTTAACAGCGAAAATCTTTTCCAGCTTTGTTGCTTTAATTCGAATGTAATGGCACACGAACGCACCGGATGCGCATTTCTGACTGGCTTAAGGACAATTAATCAATCGGCAGCCGAAGCAAATCCAATTGCCCGCTCAGCAGTCACTGGAATTTAATGACTTTTGACAAGTTAAAATGCGTGACACGTTCGGGAGGCAAATGGCGAGAGATTTAGCTGCTACAATCATTTTCGTCTTCCTGGCAAAAAATAACTCGAGCTTCATTTGACTTACATTATTATATTTCTCTTCTTTTTCATTTGATGATTTTGGTTAGGGCAAGCAAATTGCAGGAAAACATTTACCCAAAAGGCAAAGCCAAACCCGAAACCAAAAATGAAAACTGGAAACGTCGCATTCGCATTTATAGCTGCATTCTGGTCTAAGACTGGGTCAGCACTTTGTGTGAATGTTGGTTTTTAGAAAGTAACTGCCAAGTGAAAACGAAAACTCTTACAAAATGTTTGTGTATGTGTGTGTGTGTGTGTGTGTGCGCAGCGGTAGTGGGTAAATAGCGCAAAAGGAAATGTACAAATAAATATTTGCAAATGAAAATGAACAAGGAAATGGAAGCGCCATGTGGCAGTGACAAGCGCTAAAACGTTTTCTAAATGAAAGTAAACGAAATTTAAATTACACATATTATGCTAACACAATAACGAAAAACATTAAGCCCAAACTTTAAACATACAAAAAAATTTTGTTCATTCAAATGACGAAAGTCCGAATCAATTATAATTAATTATTCATAAATTAGCAGCTATTTGAAGCTGCATTAAATTGGATTTGTTTATGACACATCCATTTGTTAAACAATAAGCAATGAATAAGTGAAATAAAATGTTTCCTTGTCAGACGTCCGCGACAACCAGATAAAGCATGCTGGCTTTGAGCTGTATGTCGAAGACATGGAAAATGCCATTATTAAGGAGATAGGTTTTTATTAGGACGTTCGTTTCTTAACAATTTTAGCATTTCTTAACATTTTAGACCCGTACGAGTAGACAAAGTGAAATTTTCAAGTATATTTCAAGTTTAATTACATTAAGTTTCAGGTTCATAATTTTTATTTCTTCGTACATTGTTCGAGTTTTCTGATATTCTACTGAGTCTGCTGTTTTACCCAATGGGGTACTAGATTTAAAAAAAAAAAAATGTGTGAGTGTCGTAAACACTCACGAGGCTTTGATGTAAAAAATGACGCTAAATTGAAGAGCTGTTTAAGGGCTGTATAAGGACTGTTTAGTCACTGTTAAGTCAATGAGCGTGTTCAGCAGCATAAATCGATGACAAAAAATCGACTATTTTTGTTAGATTGTGCTGGTGAACGGGCATTATGCGCAATCATGTTTGCTATTTTTCGTGATTGTGTTAGATGTGAATCTAACAAAGAAATAGTTTGTTAGAATTGCTTGTTTATGATTTGTTATCGATAGCACACAGCTGTCAGAAGTAAACAAACAAGCAATTTAGAGAAAGCAAATGCAAAATGAATGTGGAAACCTCTTTGTTTTTAATAAATGAATTGGCAGAGGGCGTGGTTTCGCACGTAAAGGTAAGGTAAAACTGGCTATACAGCTCCTCAACGGGGTCAAGCTTCTCTCAATCTCTTGGCGTGTGTGCTTCAAATTTTTCGCACAAGAGAAAGGGACCTACAGTTTAACGCCGGATCCGAACGGCAAAGTTTGAGAAATTGCTTTTTCATGGCTAGTTACTTCACAGCTGGCGCCACTAAGCTGGTGAAGGTGACCGTATGTGTAAAAGCTAGTTTCTAAAGAAAGAAAAAAACTTTTATTATTAGATGTTCAGAGGCGGGATCGAACCCACGACCTCCCGCCCAGCAGTCCAGCACACTAACCACTGGGCCACAGACGGCCAGTCTGTTCGCACGTAGCTCACGGAAATTCGTGCAAGGCTCTGAAGGCACTACTGGTTGTTGCGGAGGAGAAGGGAAGCTTGAAAAGCCGCCACTCCAAGAAGAAGAAGACCTGCGTACTCGTAGTAACCACCTCATCTGGGTACATGGACAGCTCAACCCAGTTTCTCACGGCACTACCAATCAGCTCCTCCCAGAAAAGAGCTTGATAGGGATGCCCATATCCTCATACAAGATAATCACAATTAATGAAACCCGGCGCCTGGTTAACCTTCCGGCTTACGCTGTAGCTAGGGTCACATAGTCCTCGTTTAACCTGAAACGGAAAACATCTTACTTCTGGTCTGGGCCATAACGGGTCACTGCCTTATTGGCAGGCATGCAGCGGGCTTGGGCGTAGCACACAACGATTTCTTTAGAAGACCAGGTGGAGACATTACTTTATCTTTTTTGCCATTGCCCAGCTCTAAATGGAAGGAACAAAATCTTTTGGTCACACTGGGACAGTACAAAAAATATAGAATGAACAAATTTATGATTATACCCGTGCATCGTTAAGGACTCATAGCTAGAAATGGGCTCACGACGGGATTCCACCGGGACCCGAGAGAAGTAGGGGACCAAAAATGGAATTAAAATTGGTTGGCCGGGATAGGGAGGGGGAGGCGTAGGTGGGCTCGTTGGGGGACGGGAGCGAATGTACTTTTTGTTTACCCTTACTCATAGCCCTTGGCCACTGTGAATTTGTCCATCGGGCCCTTGGATATATTTTATGTGCACATTCTCGCCGGGGCCGGGCTTACAACAAACATAAAATGGCTAGCAAAGTCTTAAGGAAAATAATGGGGAATTCCAGGAGCAGTCGGTGCTAGTAACGCCGGTCATAAATATTTAGTAGTCAGTTCTTAATTATATTAATCTGTTTGTCGTCAAAAATTCAAATCTTCTGCCAACAAAAATATATCGATAACTTTGTTGCCTAAAAACTCTATCAAACTGTCAACACACTGTCAAGACACTGTCAAGTCACTGTTAAGTCATTGTCAAGTCACTGTTTAGTCACCGCTTAGTGACTGTTTAGCCACTATCAAGTCACTGTTTAGTCACTGTCAAGACACTGTCAAGTCACTATTAAGTCACTGTCAAGTCACTGTTTAGTCATTGTCAAGTCACTGTTTATATACTGTTCAGTCACTGTCAACACACTGTAAAGTCACTGTTAAATCACTGTCTAGTCACTGTTAAGAAACTGTCAAGGCGCTGTCAAGTCACTGTCAAGACACTGTCATGTCACTGTTAAGTCACCGCTTAGTGACTGCTTAGCCACTATCAAGTCAATGTTTAGCCACTGTTAAGTTACTGTCAAGTCACAGTTTAGTCACAGTCAAGTCACTGTTTAGTCACTGTTAAGTCACTGTTTAGTCATTGTCAAGTCACTGTTTCAGTCACTGTCAACACACTGTAAAGTCACTGTTAAGTCACTGCTTAGTCACTGTTAAGAAATTGTCAAGGCGCTGTCAAGTCACTGTCAAGTCTAAGTCACTGCTTAGTGACTGTTTAGCCACTATCAAGTCAAAGTTTAGCCACTGCTAAGTCACTGTCAAGTTAAGTCACTGTTGAGTCACTGTTTAGTCACTGTCAAGTCCCTGTTAAGTCACTGTTTAGTCATCTCCATTTTCACTCCTCTTTCCGCCCATTTTCACTCTTCTCCCCCTGGAACACTCCGCTAAAACAACAAAACAAAATATGCTGACGTCAGCGTCACGTGACGCTAAATTCAACTTTTACTTCCACTAAAATTTTACATCAAAAATTTTACTTTATACAAACCGAAGTTTTGAAATATAAATAGATGTCCGATTTTAGAGCATTCAAAATCAGTTATCAACTCCACAGCTGACTAAGCGTACGCTGTGCTTTTTTCCCTGAAGACGAATCCCGAAGTGGTTTGAAATATATTGGCAAATCAAAAATTCGTGTGTGTTTGTTTTTAATAAGCACGTAAAAAACATAGACCTCGAGCCAGCTAAAAAATCCCTAATAAAAATCATAGGTCGCTATCCATATCAACAGCATTCAAAATCTTTACTTCCAAACTTCAAAAACACAGAGCGTAAGTTAAAGTCAGCTGTAACCGAATTCGATATACCAGTTACTCATGGAAAGAAAATGCATAGAAATTTTTAAAAGCCTTCCATTGCACATTGGAAGATTTTTGGCATTAAGTCAAAAATTTCATTTTTAATAATACACCCTTAAAAAACATTGAATAATATTTTCGATTCTTTGGCAACCCTAAAATTGTCATCGATTATCAAAGTCAAGTGTTGAGTGCAGTGATTGTTGCGATAAAATTGGCCTCAACTATTTGTTAACATTATGGACTTGCACGTAGTATAAATTTGCCAAGATATGTAGAATGAATACGTTAAAATAATAAATAAAATAATAAATAATAACAAACATATTAAAAAAATAGAGGGAAGCTAACTTCGGCTCTACCGAAGTTTATATACCCTTGGAGCATGATATATGCTGCCAGTTTGTTATATGGCTATATGATATATTCATAAAAAAAGTTTTTCTCACTGGAACTACATTTTCCTACGGCAGCTATATGCTATAGTCATCCGATTTGAATATAACTCTATATGAATAAATCTGTACAAAGTTTGGGAGCGATAGCATTGAAAACAAAAAAGTTTTTCTCCCTTATACTTTTTTCAGACCTATTTTTCGTATTGCAGCTATACTATATAGTTGTCCGCACATTTAATATAATATGTATAAAAAAAGTGCTTCTCACCAATACCCATTTTCCGACCGATCATTCCTATGGCAGCTACACTCAGAAAAAAACGACCGGCAGAGTTCTAAATCGAACGGCATAGAATTTATACCGTTTTGTACTTAAAATTTCAAGTAAGTTTTGTTCTTGGATGTATTTAAATTAGGTACGAAATACGAAATATTTTAGAACAGAAAAATTACTGTTAGTATTATTCATATGAGAACCAATGTTTTTGAATGAAGAACATTTCGTACTTACAGTTAGCCTAAAATTTGAGAAAAGATCGTACTTAGTTAGAGAACAAAATTTCTTGGACTAAGACTTACAATGCAATCCAAAAAGTGTGCTACGAAAAATGCGAATTATTTTAAGTCGAATCTGTTCTTGAAATTCCCTTCTGGTTCAAACACTTTGGTTATGGAGTGAGGGTAGATTTCTGACATACAGTATAAATATATTGGTCTTTGGTTAATTCAATTGCTTTGGATTTTTATCTTATATATATAAATGTGTACGCCCGACTGATATGGTGACAGACTGACATATTATCAAGCCACAGCCTAAACGGCTTATCGTACAGGTCTGATTTTTGGCATAGACCTTCTTTTAGTTATGCAGGCGCGCACCAAGAAAAAAATTTGGAAAATTTTTCACCAATCTTCTGAAAAGGCCAATTAAAGGTTTGTATGGGGTCATAACGGTTGTTCCGCTCAGGCAATGTTGTGGAAAGTTGTTTCGCTGAGACCGCGAGAGAGAGTGAGAGGGCGCTGAGTGCGTGTATATGTATGTGTGTTTTTTTTCACAAAAACAAGCAATAAATTAAATTGAGAATGGCCTCATCCAATTGCATTGAATCTTATGACACATACAAAATACATCGATAGCTTTAACAATATGTTGACCGTATATATCACAATATAGTAGTTAAAACTTACCTCATTTGCGAGTCTTTGTTAATAAAATAGGCTGTGAGTTGATAATCTAAGAGATTTATATCGATTGAAACTCCTAACATTTCGCAATGAAAAGTGTGTTTGAAGGATAAAAAAAAGTAGTGCCACAACAGCTTATTTTTCATTTAAACTTTTTGCAGATAAAAATCAGAGGGCAGCGGGAATTGTGACCTCTATTAAAAATATTTTTATTTTTTTCCGATTTTAAATAAGAAATGTTAAATTTGCTTCTAATATTTTTCTATTTTTAAGAAATGAATTTTCCCTGTTTTGGTTGCCGCATAATAAAGACACATAGGTACACATGTTTAAATAGTTACATTCTCATACTGCGTTGATTTACATAAATTGATCAGAAAAGAATACTCTGGAGATCTAATATAAAATAAATGTATATAGGTGCGCTGTTATAAATGAAAATGTCCCTTGACCAGAAATTCACTACATAGTCCTTCTGAACAAGAATATACTATAGTCTGTTCGGCATTCACTAGACAGGAAGGGAATAATTTGTAATTCTGGAATTTCCGCTCGACTTAAATATTTGGTTGTGTCCCTTGGGACGGGACGGGATAGAATTTAATATGTGTAAAGGCCACTGCATTTTCCACGCCTTACTTAATCCTCCTTTTCCAGATTGATTTATTTTAATCAACCGTAAATTCGAAACTGTCTTGAAATTAAGCTAATGAAGCCAATGATATTAAATAATAATTTCCTTTTTAACAAATCTATATATATAAATCTGTACGCCCGACTGACATATTATCAACGCACAGCCTAAACGGCTTATACTTCAGGTTTGAGATTTGGTAGAGACCTTCGTTTAGTTATACAGGCGCGTGGGAAAAATTTTATTTTTCATCCGATTTACTTGAAACTTGGTTTGTAAGCATAGTACGCAAAATGATTCGACAAGTGTTTTCCCGATTTCGGAAAATCCAATTGGCTTGAAACTCGGTTTGTAAGGACAGAATACGAAATAATTTGACATGTGATTTTGCGATGTTGGAAAATTTGACCCAACGGTCGGAAAATTCCCGGAAAAGTCAGCATGAAATAAAATATTTTTCTCCATTGGCTCGAAAATTGGTTTGTAAGGGTAGAATACGAAATAATTTGAAATGTGATTTTTCAATGTCGGAAAATCGGCCCTCATGCGGGAAAGTTCCCGGAAAATTCTGCATGAAAAATACTATTTTTCACCCGATTGACTTGAAACTCGGTTTGTAAGGTAAAAATGAGAATTCATTTGTGTTTTCATTTTCCGATGTTGGAAATACCGCCGGTATGCCCACTTGGAAGTGGTTGGGAAGTGGATGGAATGTGGATGGATTGTGTTTGGCAAGTTGTTTTGGAAAAGGGTAGGATATCGGCGGGAAGTGGGTGGTATGTGTGTGGTAAGTGGGTGGAATGTGTGTGTTAAGTGGATGGGAAGTGGGTGGTATTTTGGATGGGAAGTGGGTGGGATGTGGGCGGGAAGTGGATGGGATGTGGGCGGGAAGTGGGTGGGATGTGGGCGGGAAGTGGGTGGTATGTAGATGGGATGTAGGTGGGAAGTGGGTGGTAAGTGAATGGGAAGTGGGTGGTAAGTGAATGGGGGGAATGGGTCGTATATGGGTGGAAACTGTTTGGAAAGTTTGTGGGAATTGGGTGGAGACTGGGTGGGATGTGGATGGGAACCAGGTTTTCAGTGGTTCTATACTGTTAAAGGCGCAGCGAAGCGCGACGGGTTATTGCTAGTAGATTATATACAAACACAGTGTTAAGGGAGCTTTACAATTTTTTCTACCTACTACGATTTTTTTAAAACTTGGACGCGGACGAAGTCGCTGCGTGTTCAGCTAGTATTATAATCATCTATAATTTGTTTAATTTTATCGTACTATTGGGCAGTTCCAATAGCGTGCGGTAAAAACACTCGTAATGATTTTTTAAGATATTGCTTATGATGCTGTTGCGGTGTTGCAAAGCGTCTTTGATGAAAGCTGCAAGATCTATCCAGTTTTCTTGGTTAAGCAGACCGTAAAGTTTAGAGAGATAGACGCTGAAAGCGCAATGCACGTAACTCCTTTGGAATGGGGCCAACAAAGTGAGCACACATATTGCAGAGGGTACAATTTTACATCTCGATCTGAAGAAAGCGTTTATTCTCTTCACACCTGCACTATCATCAAACTAGTTTTTTGCTCCTATGTTAATTTTAAAGGATTTATACAGAGTTCTTCATTATTTCAAACTGTTCTACTTTTAATTTTTTTAGAGTTTGATTTATTTTTCATTTTTTTAGCAATTTAATTTTCTTCGAATATTTGTGTAATCTTGTTAATGGTACGAAATCAATTAATACTTTATGGTCTAGGTTCTAAATATTTCCTTTTTCTCTACGAATTAATAAATGAAACAATCACTTTGTTGGCCGTAATGAAAAATTCCACACAAAATTTACAGATTATCGCCCGCAAATCAAATTAGTTCAAATGGTAAAATTCGCACAAGAGAACAGAAAATGCTAAGCAAGTGAATTATTTTCAAATCATGCCAGGCAAAAGCAATTTGCATCTCAATTGGTGCTCAAAGAACGAAAGGAAAGATGGGACGAGAAAGTAGACAGAAAATGTGGCCACAAGGCGGCAATCAGTAACAGTTATAGCGGAAAATAGCTATAATATGTATAAAGCTGATATGAATATCTAGCCCAAAACAGGCAGAAAATTGCAAAAGTGCCTAAAAAGAATTTGCAAGGCAAAGGGAAGGGACATGCCAGGCACACACACACATGGGTGAAATTAAAATAGCAACAACAACAAACTAGAAGGGCAGCAACCACACAAAAGCAATTTCGATCAGGCGCAGAGATAAAAAGTGGATTCCGCCGAGCAGAGAGCCAACGCAGCACATCAGTTACAAAAATGTAGGCTACTGCTCCTGCCACACACCCACACACACACACACCTCAACAAAGGCCAGCGAAGAAGATGAAGCAGATAAAGACGAACCGACAAAAAGTACAAGCAAAAGGGGGATCCCTCAGAAGCACTCGCTGCTGTGGTTTAGGCCTCATCCTGCGGCTGCTGTAGGTGCGCTAAAATTATGCAAATCATCGTAATACTTTCACAACGAAAGCAAAGCGGAAGGAAATTGTATAAAAGCGGCAGCAGCAGCCTGGTCTGTCTGCTTGCTGCCAGCTAGCCAGCTTGCCACTCTGTCTGTCTGCTGGTGGCAGCCTTTTTGGCAAGCTACAAAGCAAATAATTGCCTCAAAAATTGAGGCTATGCAAACTGTAATGTAATGGAGCCGTTTCGCTTTGAACACCATGGCATATGTAGTCCGTCCCCTCTAATGATGATATTTGCCAAGACGAGCAGAACCAAGGGAAAATAAAAAAAATAAATATGTATAAAAAGTGTTTACTCAAGCCACCGAAATAAGAACCAAACCAAGTCGAGCATTAAGTGCAATGCATTTTTCTCCTCACAAAAAAAAAAAAATTAAATAATCGTCCCACGAAAGAGGTCATACGCTGCTTTGTGAATAAAACTTGGCACGCACACACCTGTGAAAGTGACCACATTCCCCTGCACATATTTAGACTGCACATAAAGTGAACAATGCCACAGTGGTAGGAATTGCACTAGACAAAAGCATTAAATTTAAACATGATTCTATGGAACTGAGCATTCAGTTCAATTCAGCAAAGAAAGAGATTTCAACTTTTAAAATAAATAAAGGTTAGCTAACAAAAAATTGTTATATTAGTTCTTGAATTGCAACAAATTTCGTAAATAGTCCAAAATCATTCTTATCGGCGGTGACATAGAAATCTCTAGAGATTTTCCCGAAGGTTGGTTTGAAAATATCTCGAAAAATTCGTCCGTGCCACAAAACTTCGAGAGAAAAAATCTAGTTAGAACACACACTGTTCCAGTTAAAGTTCCATCTCTAAAAACAGGGCTTTCAGGGCTTTTTCACATCGATTGTGCGGATTAGGCAGTACTGCTTTGCTCCTTCCGCCCATCTCGTTCCTTCTATGGCATCGTTGGCAAGTCTGACAACTGCACCTATGGCGTCTGTTGTGCTTCGGTGCTTTCGGAAGCCGTACTGCTGATCAGAAAGGCCGCTTTGATATTCCAGTTTGCTCTTTTGAGCGGTTGCAGACTATTCTTTTCAATATCTTGCCAGTGGAATCAAGCATGCACAGGGGTCTGTACGTTGAGGGGTTTTCAAGCTTCTTCGAAGGTTTGGGGATGAGGACTAGGCGCTGAAGCTTCAATATCCGTGGGACAGTCGGCTCTGTGATGCATTTGTTGTAGAGCTCTACAAATGCATTGGGGTGACAGCTCTTAGAGCATTATTAGGCACACCATCTGGAGCTGGCGCCTTGTCCTGTTTAATTCCTCTCAATATTTGCAGGACTTCAGTTGAGTTGGTAGGGACAGGGTCTCCATCTTCGCCACTTGACTCAGGAACTGTTACAGGTGGCTGCTGGGGGAAAAGGGTGTGTACAATGCGTTCCAGTTGTATGGGGCATGTAGGCATTGGTTGCCAGTGCAGTTTCCCCATTACTAGTTTGTACGCCGCTCCAAAGGGTTGAGCATCTGCAGCATCGCAGACTTTGGAAACATATAGCTATGCTTCCTTTATAGTCTCCTTTAAGATCTTCCTTTTAGACTAAAAAAAATTTCACTGTCTCGACCTCTGGCATTGTCGTCTGGCAGCGTTACAATCGGGCTTTGGCAGCGTGATCGGGTTTTAGCGATATTTTCTTTCCATCGATTTGTGACTGTTTGTTCCCCTGCGCGTCTTAGACATTGATGCATCAATCGGACAGTTTATCAGCTCTGTGGTCTTCATTACCCGAACTGTCCAGCTCCGGTACATGTGCGAGCAGTGTGCTTATGTTAAGCGTGTTTGCTTTGTACCCGACCAGAGGTATTTGCTGCATATGTCCCGAACTACCAGAGGAAGCAAACTGCGTTTTGACTGCTAGATGGTCACTATGGGTGTATAGCTGCGATACTTGCCATACGGAGTCATGTGATAGCTCTGGACTTGCAAGGGTCAGGTCGATGATGGATTCCCTGACTGCTTTGCTATATGTGCTCGAATTCCCACAGTTCAGCAGGCAGACGTCCTGCGAAGCGAACGCGGCCAGTAGAGATGTTCCACGTAGGTTTGTTCTGCTGCTACCCCATTCGATGGCCCATGCGTTAAAGTCGCCTGCAATTTTAACCGAAGATCTGTCGCGTGCATCGTCCGCTATTTCTTCGAGGATCAACCTACGTTTTGAGTGTGTGTGCGTTTGCGTATGTTTGAGTGTTTGTATGTGTGTCTCAATTGTACAGGGTATTTCGTAGTCGGGCCGCTCGACTGCAACGGTCTTACTTGTTTTAGATATGGGTTAATTTGATGCTTAAGTTAATTTTTTGATTGTTTTATATTTATTATGATCCAATTTTATATTATAATTTAAATTTAAGTCATATTCTCCTTAAATAAAAGGCTAAATTTTTTCGCACCGATCATGAGGTATAACTGGCCAGCCCTTAGTCCGCTGGCTGTCACATAGATGGCGACACCATTGATAGAGGTTTAGCTACTTGGTTTAATAGGTGTAACTAACTGTATTGAATATAACTAAAATGCTAACAATTATGTTGAGTTGAACAGCGCGATGCGCAGCCACCCACGGCGAGGGCCAACCAGACACTCTAAAGAACGCGTTAGGGATGGTGCGATATTACGATTAATAGTGTGACCAGGGCTGCCGCAGAGGGAATCACTGAGGTGGTGGGTTTTGTTTAACATGGAAAGACTTTAGTTGTTTTCGCGAATAAATATTGAAACTCAAATTTTAATGTTTTAACTAATTAAATATTTTCTTCATTTGATGCGATCTATCCAGAAAAATTGTATTGCTGAAATTTCCAAAATTAATTTTGCTTGTCAAAATTTTTTGGGTGGTGAATATTTATAAATCTCCTTAAAAAAACACGGGAGGTTTGAAAAAAAAACCAAGGGAAAATAAGTAGTTAGACGGAGAAACTAAAACTTCATTTACACGACCTGATCACTCAAACCTAAACTCATCTGATCAATTCAGTTTTGCTTGAGAAGCATAGATGAGCCAGTTGTAGAACAATTTGTTTATCGGAATCATCTGGTTCATATAAACATTGTGAAGTTTTGTTCACATAAAAGCAGAAGAAAGGCGAAGGAAAAAGCGTAATGAATAAAGAAGCATTGAAAATTATAGTTGCCGTAATAGCAAGTGAAACACAAGATGAAAAAAATATAGAGGCGAAAAAGATTGTACAGGTTGGTCCATTTGAAAATTGCAATTAAATTTTGCTATAAAAAAATGGCTCGTTATTAAACATTTATTGGAAAAGGTCTTTTATGTAATTTATTTATGAAAAACAATTACGGTCAAATGACCACCACGGCTGCCTTGGCAGTGTTTTCGGTCGAACACAATGGACGAGTACATACACAGGTTGGTTTATCCACCAACACGAACTCGCTTCACGAATTGATCCACAAAATTGAGCTTTTTTTCAAATTTTGCACAGTTTGAGTGGAGCACTCCCCACTTTGGAAATATGTTTTTAATATTTCCAAACTTTCTTCATGCAAATAGTGACCCATTTTGTAATTGTCAAAGTTTTTACTAAATATTAGTCCCGTTCCGAATGACATTTGATGTTTTTAAAGTCAAATTATGAATAGTTCAAATTCCAAACAGTAGATGGACCATCCTGTACAAAAACATAAAAGAAAGTATACAAAGCGAGGAGCCGTGACTGACTTCGACGCCGAGTAGAAGGCCGAGATTTGGCCTAGCTTGACTTGTGTAAACTTCAATACAAGGATCCGGAAATTTTCGCAAATTTTAATTTAAAATTCGATATTAATTGTATGTCGTCTGCTAAAAAATGGCAACGCCATTACATTGCAATTAGGTCACACTGTAATTCGATAGATGCTACTCAGTTGCGTGTTCAGGCAAAATAGAACCGATTCTTTTTCGTCTGATCGCTCATCTGAGTGGCATTATGTCTACCCAGATGCATTTTTATACGGTCTGACAGCAAATTAGATGAAAACTCAGCTGAGTGATCAGGTCGTGTACATAGCTTTAGCAATTTTAAACAGATCAGGAAAATGTGTATTTTTGACATTGAAAACTTTTGGCTCAAGTTTAATTTTTTCTACCCACCCCCCCCCCCCCCCCTTTGTTTTTTTTTTTTTTTTCACCCATAATATATATAAAAAAGATTAAAGTCGGTCAAGCCCGACGATAATATACTCTGTACCTCTCTCTCTCTCTCTCTCTCCTCTCTCTCTCTCTCTCTCTCTCTCTCTCCCTCTCTCTCTCTCTCTCTCTTTAAGATTGTGCGGCGTTGATGGTTGTGAAAGGGTGGGTGCTGGGTGGCGGGGGTGGCCGGGAGTGATTCAGATTCACTTATTTGCTCATAACTTGAGAACCGCTCGTCCGATCTTTATCATTTCTTTGGCAAATCGATACATATTCCTAATGACTAACTATCTCTAGAAGGTACAAATCATCTATCTACAAAACTGTGGGAGATATGACGTTTTTCAAAATTGTGGGGGCTGGAGGGGCGTGGCAAAATTGAAAATAAACTTGATCTGCCTGCAAGTATAAGAAGCATTTGTCCCATACATGTCAAACCTCTATCTCTTACCATCTCTGAGATCTGTTTGTTCATACGGACGGACAAGACGGACAGACGGACATGGCTTATCGACTCGGTGTTGATGCTGATCAAGAATAAAACTTATAGGTCGGATGGCTATATCGACTCGGCTGTTGATGCTGATCAAGAATATATATACTTTATAAGGATATAAATAGAAATTAGATTTTCCTTCTCCCTGTTACATACTTTTGCACAAACTTAATATACTCTATGTACCTAAAATGGGTACAATGAAGTTGTATAAATTTATGTAACAGGGAGAAGGAAAAACATTTGACCTGTTACTTTTTGATCAGCATCAATAGCCGAGTCGATTTAGCCATGTCCGTCTGTCCGTCTGTCCGTCCGTCCAGTCTGTCCGGTCTGTCCGTCTGTCCGTTTCTACGCGACCTAGTCCCTCAGTTTTGGAGCCATCGATCTGAAACTTTGCACAGAGTCTTCTTTTTACTGCACGCTGCTAATATGTCGGAACCGACCGGATCGGATGACTTTTAATAATTTTTTTTTTTATAAAAACCGTTTTGTTCTCAATATTACTGCTCTCAAACACGGTCATGGGTACTATGTAATGTTTTTAAGCTGATCTGCGAAGTTTGGTCGAAGTCGCTAACCCTTTAGACAAGTTATTATGCTATAAATTTGTATTTTATATAAATTAAATATACTGCCCTTCTCGTTTTTTTTCTCAGTGCACCTACCAAAGCAGATCGTAAAGAATTGCCACAATGAATTAAATATGCGGAACAATTTGAGGGCAAAACAATGGTGAGGATATTAAGAGCAATTTAAGTAATTGCTGAAAGGGGCAATTTATAAATAAATGACCAAGCTGAAAAAAGAAAAAAACGAATGGGTAATGAAATGGGCGGAGAGTATATTGGTTCCACCGACTGCCGAATTATAACCCGACATCGATTATTTATATTTTAATTTGATATGATTTATTGTGGTTACGATCCGATAGGGAGTTTTTAATATGATTTATTTTTGGAGTACCGGATGTAAAACGGGTATAATGAAAAATTTTTAATGATAACGGACCGAGGTTGGTGAAGGGATATTGGCTTTTAAAAACCTGCGAAAATTAATTTATTTTATGTTGTAATAAATAGTTTAAAAGAGTGTTAAAATTTTTAAAATGAATTATTAATTTTTTAAATATAATTATATTTATTTAAATATTTTTTAAATTTAGTAATTATGGAATTAAATTTAAAATTTAATTATTTAATTATGAAGTTTTCGGATCTCGTTAGAAGATGCAACGTGCAACAAAATGTTGCAGGCTCTCGAGCGGATGGAGGTGTAGCAGACTCGGAGGGGCACGCGCTTGTTCCGGCTATTTTAATCGGTAGTGGGATGGGTTCCACAAATGGTTCCTAGTTGCCACATGCTCGCCTATATATGCTCAATTTTATAGATATCGCGTGCGGGTTCTCATTCGAATCGATCGATCAGACAGTGAGGACAGAAAAAAAATAGAAGTGAAAAGGAAGAAAACTAACTACATGTAATATACATCTGACGGCCTAAGCTGCCATCAGAGCCAGAGTCGCTGTCATCTGTGCTGTGCAGATGTTGTTGCCACAGCTAATGCCCACCCTACCATGACCACCTTTATGCCAAGGTCAAGCTATGACCGGTGATCCCTATGGACAGTCGACTCTAAGATTCCATTCTCTTATTTAAACGTTGCATGGTTCCCAAACAAAAGCACTTAGCAGATCATTACTTCATTCAACATACTTAATTTATTAATAAACAACTTCATCATTATCTCCAGCAAAAATTAAAATCATAATAAAGGAATATATTCAGGGATTAAGGCAAAATTATAAGATAAACAAAAATATAGGTAAAGTTGATTAAATGTACTGGTAGTAAGGCTAGCAATAAGATTTAGTTAAATTTTAGTATGAATTTTTAATTAAGTTTCAAATTAAGATAAGGCTAGCGATAAGGTTTAGTTAAATTTCCATATTTATCTTTAATTAAATTTAATTATTAAGTTTAAATTTAAGCTTTTCTATCTTCGAATCTATTTACTTCATCATTAAGTTCGAATATTCATGATTTGATTGACTTTAATGATCATTGGCTATGCCAAACAATTTAGCTAACCGCGAGGCCTACGAATAGCCCGAGAAACAAAAAGAAAATCACTAATGATCATTAAGGGTCATAAATGCACTGGCTGATAAGCATGTAAATATTTTATGGCAATAAAATAACAGCTGATTGAAATGAAATTAAATTGAAATTAAACATTAATTTACTTTTAGGTTGAAGGGATCTGAATTCTGGTTCGTTTAGGTATGAAGATCGCCAGTAAATAAAACAAATATATTTTTGCTTTAATTTTTCGGCATAAGCCGGTCACTTACCCAACACATATCCAACGATGAAAGCGCTCTCATGTTGTTGTTGCTGTAAAATTGTTTGGGTCTTTTGTTGTAGAAAAAAAATATATTGTTTATTTATTGGGCGGGGATATTAGAACCTTGAGCTAAGCAAAGACCCTTTCTTCGGCAACCAAAAAAAATATAAAAAAATTTAATCAATGCAATTTGATGTAGACACCTTTGCATGTGTGAGTTTTAGGCTATTTTGTTTTTCATGAATTTTCGCACTTAGTAACAGGGAGAGATTTTGACATTTAAAAATTATTTGAACATTTTCACCTATTCGCTGACCGCTTAATTAATTGAGAGCTGAAGCATCATATCAAATAATAAAGTTTTCTTTATGCACGTGGCCAGACCATTACGTAACAAATGGGAATGCTGGGTGTGATGGTACGAAGCAAAAAAAAAACTCTGTTTGCACTATCCATTATTTAGCTGGGAGGGTTAAGGGTTTTCTCCAACACAATTTCCGCAATTTTCACTTTTGGAGGAAAACCGAATTAGGCTGCAAATTTTGGGCTGCGACGTCTCTATCCACGCGTGTTTAAGTTTCAGCTTTCGCGGGGGAACTGCACTCAACGGCAGACCATTGATCGGCGGATGCTATGCCTACTCTTCTATTGCTCTGCTCAAGTTAGCGTAGGAGAGGGGGAAAGAGAAACATTGAGCTTTTAATTCCAGCGCTTGTGGCTGTGGGTGGAGTACTCCAGCGGCATGAGTCGGTGAGATTTTCGCTCAATCCAAATGAAATGGGGTGGATGGCCTGTAGTACCAATCTTCTCGTGCACTTTAGGTTTCTTCACTCGGTGGTGGTTCTTCCATGGGTACACTGGGGCACGATGGAGGCCACAAAAAAGGCACCTTGGGGGTCGCACTGGGGGCCAAACCTATAAGGTTAGAAAGCCACCTGGTTAAACTCGGCCATGGACACGTCCACAGAATGAGTAAACTTACTCTTAGAGTCTGGCCGATAGTATTTATCAGTGGGGCTGGCTTAGCCAAGCACTCAATCACTTTTCACTCTGAACTTTTAATTTGCACAATTCGACTTTAATTTTGTTCGCGCTTGAAATGTAGTACTGCACTTGATGATGGTTCAAACGGAAAAGGAAGGTCTGGTTTGGTTAGGAGAGCATTGGACCTTTTAACAGAGGCTTGGTTGCAATTTGGATAAAATCCCAAATTTTTTTATTTGACGTTTGAGTCTGTTATGAGCATTTTGTTAATTGCATTTTATTGCTCATAACATTTCACTCAACGAAATTGTATTGCATGCTTTTGGGCTTGAGTGATATTGGAATTCTGAGTGAAATGTTAATTCGACTCACTTTTTGGGTACAGGGTAAAAAAAACTTAAATTCGAACGACAAGCGCCCTACATTTCCCTCCCACCAAAATCTCACTTGGGGGTGCAAACGCACAAGAGAGATTCGCGCTTGGAGCAGGCCTTACTGTTTAAGGTCTTTGGCATGATATTTGCCAATAACTCGTCCCTGTAAGTCTTCCAGCTCGTAATAGGCATTTCCCAATTTCTTACGAATTCTGCATTTGATAAAAGCAGGAGCCAATTTTGAACTGAACCCTTTTGCGAAGTCGCTTTGCTGGAAATTTCGCTTATATATTTCTTGTCCTGGTTTGTAAGACACTTCGCGACTACGTAAGTTATACGCCCTTTCGTTGCGTTGGCGCTGCGCTGCCATTGTATCCTTAGCTTTATTGCGGATAAGGTCAAAGGAGTCCTCTTGACCGAATCGAATTGTGCGGTCATCCAGTAGACCTAAAGTTCTCATTAATTTATAACTGGAGCCATCCGTAACCATATGCTGGCCGAAAGCTACTCTATAGGGGCTGGAATTAATAGCGGAGTGATGGCTAGAGCGCAATGCACAGCAAATGCTGCTCAAATGCTCATCCCAGTTTTTCTGGTCAGGGCGAATGTAGGCTTTAATGGCAGAGAGTACTGATCGGTTGACCCTCTCTGATGCGTTGGCCTGGGGGGAGTAAAAGGCTGTATAATTATGCGCTACTTTATATTTGTCCAAAAGGGAATTGAAAGCGGATGATTTGAACTGGACACCGTTATCCGAAATCACTGTTTCTGGGATCCCGAAACAATGGAATAGATCCTCTTCAAGAAAGGGAATAATAGCGGCGGCAGTGAATTTCTTAACAGGCTTAAGAAATGGGAATTTCGACATATGGTCGAGCACAACGAAAATTCCCACATTTCCCGATCTGCTTCGTGGGTATGGACCCAAAAAGTCCACGTAAAGCTTTTGGAAAAAGCGCATGGTCTGACCTGTATTACCCATCGGGGGTCTTAGAGTGTGGTTTGGATGTTTAGACGACTTGCAAATATCGCAATCATTAACGTACTTTTTTACATCCGTTACCATATTTGGCCAGAAATAAAATCTCCTAAGTCGCTCCAAGGTTTTATTTATTCCGCCATGGGAATACATAGGGTCTTCATGGGCAACTTTTAGGATCTCTGTAATTAGTGAGTTCGGTATCCATAGCTTCCAACAATAGTCGTCAGCTATTTTTATTCCGGACGCGTGTTCTGTTCGGCGATAAATAAAATTGTCAACTACCTTCACGTCAGGCATTTGGGACTGATTAAGACGAATTTTATTCATTAAGGCGACATATTGTGGTGAGCAAAATTCGGGTGACTTGAGATCTACCATTATACTCTCAAGGTTTAGAGCAGATAAATCCTCAGAATGCGTGCGGGATAGCGCATCTGGCACAATATTCTGGCTACCTTTCCGGTGTTCGATTTTGAAGTCAAACCCTTGTAATTTGAGTGACCAACGTGCTAACCGAGAACTTAAATCACTCTGGGTCATTAACCACTTTAACGAAGCGTGATCCGTTATAATGGTAAATTCATGGCCTTCAATATAAGCCCTAAATTTTTTTACAGCCAGAACTGCAGCGTAACACTCTTTCTCGGTTACGGTGTAACTCTTCTGGCACTTATTCAGCTTTTTCGACATATAGGCTATTGGCACTTCATCTCCCTCCTTATTTTGCTGCATTAAAACAGCCCCAACACCTGTATGACTCGCGTCACAGTGCAAAAAGAAGGGCTTCTCATAAACGGGACTGTGTAGCACGGGAGCTGAGCACATATGAGACTTTAATGTCTCAAACGCCTGTTGAGCCTCATCAGACCAGATAAACTTACGCTTTTGCTTCAGCGTATCTGTTAATGGAGAGGCGATAGCGGCATAGTTGCGAATAAATTTGTTGTACCACCCGGTCATGCCAAGAAAGCGTCGAACTTGCTTGATGGATTGTGGAACTGGGAAATCGTTTACAGCGGATATCTTTTCCGGATCTGTGCTAATAGTTCCATTGCCGATCACATGACCTAAATATTTGACCTCTTTTCGGCAGAATTTGCTTTTCTCGATATTGATGGTAAGGTTTGCACGAGCCAATTGGGAAGCAACAATCCTTAAAACCTCAATGTGACGTTCAAAAGTATCTGAGACTATCAGTAAGTCGTCTAGATAAATGAACACTTCGGTTCGCAAGTGGGCCGGTATGATTTTATCCATCAGTCTGGACATTGTATGAGGCGAGTTGGTGAGGCCAAAAGGCATAACCACAAACTCATATAAGGGTCGACCTGGCACCGTAAACGCGGTTTTATCGCGTGATTTTGGATCGAGTGGGATCTGCCAAAAGGCGTCCTTAAGGTCCAAGCTTGTTATATACTCGGCCTTTGGTAGCCTAGCCAAGATTCCGTCTATAAGCGGCATAGGATAGGCGTCTTTTACCGTTTTATCATTTACCTGCCTACTATCAAGGCACAATCGGACCTTGCCGGGTTTCTTGACCAACACGACGGGTGACGACCACGAACTATTGGATTCTTGAATGACTCCAAGTTTAAGCATGCGATCTAATTCGTCATACATCATCTTTTCGGTTACGGGGGACACAGCATAATGACGCTGTTTGATTGGCTTAGCGTCAGCCACGTCGATGCAATGGGAAATAACAGTCGTTCTACCTAGGCCTTTTTCGGCGAAGGAAGGAAAAAGTTTGATGGACTTCTTCAAAACATCCTGTTGTTTAGTCGACAATTTCCTTAAAACTGGGTCCTCGATTGATGAAATATTGAAATTCTTGGTCATTAGGTGCATAGGCAATAGGTCAAAGATGGTCCAAAAATCAATGCCTAGGTATAGATTCTGTGACAGTGAGGGAACTAGGTAAAAACTGAGGTCTTTAGTCTCGCCTTGGTATGTTACTCCTGTAGTTACTTTTCCTATAATTTTCTGATTTTTCCCATCTGCAGTTTTCACTGAGGTGGAAAGTGGCTTGTATTTCACGTCACTTTGGCAGAGTTCCAGTGCAAATTGACCTCCAATACAACTTATGGAAGCACCTGTATCCATGAGGCCAACCGTGGGCTTGCCGAAAAGGATAACTTCTGCATACGGACGCACATCATGTGGTCTGCCGACTACAGTAGCCAAAATCATTTTATTTTCCAGCTTGCGCTGTTTTTTGAAGGCGATTCTTCTAAGAGAAGAGCGGGATTTGGTTGTGTAAGGATGAGTAGAAACGATTGAAACATGTAAGTCCGGGAATTGGTTTGTTTTTACACCCATTTGGTGCAAAAACGTAGTCGACTCTTTTAGTCGGTGTTGGTTGATTTGGTCGCAAATTGTTTGCGTGCACTTTTCTGAGGTGCACGCGACTGCTGGTTTTTTTGGATGGGGGTCGAGTTGCATTTACGACAATTGCCCTTATAGGTATCAGCCTTGCCACAGCCAAAGCAAAAAACTCGCTTTTCAGCTTGGCAGTCTTGATGACGATGGCCTTTATTCCCACAATTCCAGCATGATGTCTCAACTGCGGATACCTCGTATTCTTCTTCCTCCATACTTTCTTCGTCGGACTCTAAATCTGGTTGATCAGCCAAAGCACTGACTTGGCGACGGGGCATGGGTCGCGAGGACACAACCAATGGCTTAGGTTTCAAAACTGTTTGTAAAAATATTTCGCGTGTACGAACGAGGTGTCTTAGGTCCCTAATCGACGAAGCGGGTTCGTAAAGAATTTCTCGCTGTGTTTCAGGCAACAAATTAGCTCGAATCGTTTCGACCAGAGATAATTCGGACATGGACTCTGAGAGTTTGTCGGCTAAAGTGGCGATAACACCATAAAAATCGTCAAACGATTCGTTTGGCTTTTGTTTGCGCTGATTAATTTCAGATCTTAGATGCATGTCTGTTCTGTCATCTTTAAACTGACCCCGCAATGCGCTACATAACTGTGTCCAATCGTATGTGGGAACGCGTTTATGATACCGCCAGTACCACTCGCTTGCGTGTCCCTCGAAAAGATTACTAGCATACCGGGCTGTAAGCTTAAGGTCTCCATTCAGAGTCTGTTTTGTCAGTGCTTCGACTCTATAAATAAAATCATCGATTGACATGACCGACTTTCCCGTGAAGCGAAGTTTCCAATTAGTCATTATCTGACCAATGCGATCGGGTCTGAGTTCAAAGCTCATAGTATTGTCGGAATCTTCACCTGTTGATGGCTGTTCCGGGTTAGCTGGACTCTGTCCACGTATCTGTGAGCTTTGTAAGGGATTTATTGGAGGCTGAGGGTTACCACCAGCTGCAGATGCAAACCCGTCAGTTGCTTGACCAGGGCTAGGTTCAACATTTGAAGTTGAAAGTCGAAATATTTGGTCCAGAGCTTGCTGTTCAACTTCAGCAGCGGTTTGCATTTGAGGCGGGAACCTACTTGGAGTCGGACTTACAGAAACGCTCTGAAGCCCTCGAGAGATAGCCTGAGTAATGTTTTCTGTTTGCTCGGCCATAGTTCTCGCGATTAACTGGCTCTGCTGTGCCATGGCTGAGGCTATTGCTTCTGCTATAGCCTGTTCAAGTGTTCTTGTTGCGACTGGCTGCTCCTGAGGGGCGGCAGTGGCAGAATTCTGTGCATTTTGGCTGTTATTTTGGTCATTCATGGCTGATTGCAATCTATTGTCTTCTTTTCTTTTTTGAAACCTAGTTAAGAGAGATTGTGAAGTCGATGGACAACGACCTTTCGAAGTGGAAGACAACGAGGTGCTTAAGTCTTCAGATGAGGCTGAGTGCACTGGCTCTAAAGTCAGCTTACACAATGGGCAAGTTTTCTTCTTGCCGACTTTTGTGTTAAAGCAAGACCTATGAAAATTATGGCTACAGCTTGTAGTTAATAATTGGGCCTGGTACACGATAACCTCGCTACAAATGCAACAATGCTTGCCAGTGTCGTCCAAAGCCGTCAAATCTTCTGTGCTATGAACTAATGGCATTTCCTAAAATCTGAGATATAAGTAGAACTGATAAACCTAATAGATAAAAACTAAAATAACAGACAAAAAGAAATTTTTGTTTTATGTAAGAAAAAAAACTCAAATCGTAAATTACTCAACGGTAAATCAATATTCATAAACTTAAGGGAACCATGCAAACGATTAAAAGAACTGATAAAAAAATGTATACCATCTGTATTAACGTTTGCTAGTTTTAGACACGATATAAAAGGGGAACTTGTAACGCCTAGATAGTTGCGCGGCAGGTCGTAGTTCACAACCACGTATACCCTCTTCCAGCAACAACCATATTAAACTTACTAAATTCACAAGAGGCAGAATTCTAGAAGGTTTCTTAGCTATATAGGGTACTGACTGGCAAAAGACAACAACTCAGTTCCATTTTAACTAGAAAACCAAACAAAATCTGAGAAAATTAAAGATGTATTCGACTTCGAAAACATCTAAGCCGAAAAGAAAGCGATAGAAGAGGAGAGGACTGTTGACTAGACCATGCAACATGTATGCATTTATTCGATAGTACAACAGGAAGGGTGTAATTGGGTTGGGGTGTGACTTAGTGGGAGGGCCGTAGCTCGATTCTCCACGTAAAAACCCATAAACAACACCAAGCACACTTCCAACTACAGGTACACTAGGATTAAAATGGCTTATGCTTTAAGTGACAGCGGAGTTATAACCAATCAGAAGTTATAACACGTCCAGCGAGTCAGCATAAACACATGATCTATTGTTCACAGAAATACTAGGCCATGGAAGTACTCAATACTAATTATGGTCTCCATAGTACCAGAACAATAGGTAGGACAAAGGGTGTGACGAAAAAAACTAAAAGATCGATTCTTATAAGTTGTAAAGTCAGATGACGTGACTAAATTAATGTTTTTGATCGGGTCAGGCCGGATCTGGCCCCACGTTGGGCGCCAAATAAAATTGTAGCATGCAACGTGCAACAAAATGTTGCAGGCTCTCGAGCGGATGGAGGTGTAGCAGACTCGGAGGGGCACGCGCTTGTTCCGGCTATTTTAATCGGTAGTGGGATGGGTTCCACAAATGGTTCCTAGTTGCCACATGCTCGCCTATATATGCTCAATTTTATAGATATCGCGTGCGGGTTCTCATTCGAATCGATCGATCAGACAGTGAGGACAGAAAAAAAATAGAAGTGAAAAGGAAGAAAACTAACTACATGTAATATACATCTGACGGCCTAAGCTGCCATCAGAGCCAGAGTCGCTGTCATCTGTGCTGTGCAGATGTTGTTGCCACAGCTAATGCCCACCCTACCATGACCACCTTTATGCCAAGGTCAAGCTATGACCGGTGATCCCTAAGGACAGTCGACTCTAAGATTCCATTCTCTTATTTAAACGTTGCATGGTTCCCAAACAAAAGCACTTAGCAGATCATTACTTCATTCAACATACTTAATTTATTAATAAACAACTTCATCATTATCTCCAGCAAAAATTAAAATCATAATAAAGGAATATATTCAGGGATTAAGGCAAAATTATAAGATAAACAAAAATATAGGTAAAGTTGATTAAATGTACTGGTAGTAAGGCTAGCAATAAGATTTAGTTAAATTTTAGTATGAATTTTTAATTAAGTTTCAAATTAAGATAAGGCTAGCGATAAGGTTTAGTTAAATTTCCATATTTATCTTTAATTAAATTTAATTATTAAGTTTAAATTTAAGCTTTTCTATCTTCGAATCTATTTACTTCATCATTAAGTTCGAATATTCATGATTTGATTGACTTTAATGATCATTGGCTATGCCAAACAATTTAGCTAACCGCGAGGCCTACGAATAGCCCGAGAAACAAAAAGAAAATCACTAATGATCATTAAGGGTCATAAATGCACTGGCTGATAAGCATGTAAATATTTTATGGCAATAAAATAACAGCTGATTGAAATGAAATTAAATTGAAATTAAACATTAATTTACTTTTAGGTTGAAGGGATCTGAATTCTGGTTCGTTTAGGTATGAAGATCGCCAGTAAATAAATCAAATATATTTTTGCTTTAATTTTTCGGCATAAGCCGGTCACTTACCCAACACATATCCAACGATGAAAGCGCTCTCATGTTGTTGTTGCTGTAAAATTGTTTGGGTCTTTTGTTGTAGAAAAAAAATATATTGTTTATTTATTGGGCGGGGATATTAGAACCTTGAGCTAAGCAAAGACCCTTTCTTCGGCAACCAAAAAAAAATATAAAAAAATTTAATCAATGCAATTTGATGTAGACACCTTTGCATGTGTGAGTTTTAGGCTATTTTGTTTTTCATGAATTTTCGCACTTAGTAACAGGGAGAGATTTTGACATTTAAAAATTATTTGAACATTTTCACCTATTCGCTGACCGCTTAATTAATTGAGAGCTGAAGCATCATATCAAATAATAAAGTTTTCTTTATGCACGTGGCCAGACCATTACGTAACAAATGGGAATGCTGGGTGTGATGGTACGAAGCAAAAAAAAACTCTGTTTGCACTATCCATTATTTAGCTGGGAGGGTTAAGGGTTTTCTCCAACACAATTTCCGCAATTTTCACTTTTGGAGGAAAACCGAATTAGGCTGCAAATTTTGGGCTGCGACGTCTCTATCCACGCGTGTTTAAGTTTCAGCTTTCGCGGGGGAACTGCACTCAACGGCAGACCAATGATCGGCGGAGGCTATGCCTACTCTTCTAATGCTCTGCTCAAGTTAGCGTAGGAGAGGGGGGGAAGAGAAACATTGAGCTTTTAATTCCAGCGCTTGTGGCTGTGGGTGGAGTACTCCAGCGGCATGAGTCGGTGAGATTTTCGCTCAATCCAAATGAAATGGGGTGGATGGCCTGTAGTACCAATCTTCTCGTGCACTTTAGGTTTCTTCACTCGGTGGTGGTTCTTCCATGGGTACACTGGGGCACGATGGAGGCCACAAAAAAGGCACCTTGGGGGTCGCACTGGGGGCCAAACCTATAAGGTTAGAAAGCCACCTGGTTAAACTCGGCCATGGACACGTCCACAGAATGAGTAAACTTACTCTTAGAGTCTGGCCGATAGTATTTATCAGTGGGGCTGGCTTAGCCAAGCACTCAATCACTTTTCACTCTGAACTTTTAATTTGCACAATTCGACTTTAATTTTGTTCGCGCTTGAAATGTAGTACTGCACTTGATGATGGTTCAAACGGAAAAGGAAGGTCTGGTTTGGTTAGGAGAGCATTGGACCTTTTAACAGAGGCTTGGTTGCAATTTGGATAAAATCCCAAATTTTTTTATTTGACGTTTGAGTCTGTTATGAGCATTTTGTTAATTGCATTTTATTGCTCATAACATTTCACTCAACGAAATTGTATTGCATGCTTTTGGGCTTGAGTGATATTGGAATTCTGAGTGAAATGTTAATTCGACTCACTTTTTGGGTACAGGGTAAAAAAAACTTAAATTCGAACGACAAGCGCCCTACAAACCGATTCGACAAGAAATGATACAGATCGCTTGAAACTTTGAAAAATCCGTTGTATACCTGTTTTTCATATAACTAGGTTAGACGAATATCGTGGCAACATATTTTTATACCCGTTACTGATCTAAAGTCGGCAATTGTACATCAGGCAGAAGGAATTCATATAAAGTATATATATTCTTGATCAGCATCAACAGCCGAGTCGATATAGCCATGTCCGTCCGTCCGTCCGTATGAAGAAACAGATCTCAGAGATGGTAAGAGATAGAGGTTTGACATGTATGGGACAAATGCTTCTTTTATCTGCACGCAGATCAAGTTTGTTTCCAATTTTGGCCACGCCCCCTCCCGCCCCCGCAATTTGGAAAAAACGTCATATCTCCCACAGTTTTAAAGATAGATGATTCGTACCTTCTAGAGATAGTTAGTAATTAGCAAAATGAATCGATTTGCCGAAGAAATGATAAAGATCGGATGAACGGCTCTCAAGTTATGAGCAAAAAAGTGAACCAAGCCCCCCCCCCCCCCCCCCCCCCACCCACCCTTTCACAACCAACGCCGACAATCTTCGAGAGAATGGACACCCTAAGAGAGAGAAAAAGTTTTAGCGAGAGAGAGAGAGTACAGAGTATATTATAGTCGGGCTTGACCGACTTTCTCACTTGTTTGGATATTCTTTTTTGCTTCCATATTTTTTCATCCTGGATTTCACTTGCCAGAGTGGCAATTATGATTTACAATGCTTCCTTATTCATTTCGCTTTTTCTTCTTCTATGTAAACAAAGCAACGTCAGAACGTTCATATGAACCAGATAGTTCCGATGAACCAATGGTTCTGTTTTCGTCTAACGAAAACTCATCTGTACGATCAGGTCGTGTAAATGGAGCTTAAGGATCCTCGTACACAGACAGCGCAGCTTACGAATTTTACACACAAAATGCTCTGCTTAGCTAAGCGGTTGGGTCGCTATGTGCCGTGTGTGTATTATTTTCCAAAGCAATATGCCACGCTTCAATACGTTATTTGAGTGCGGTTGGCCTTACAGCAAAAGTGATGTGTGTTAACTCGGAGCTGCCATATGGTACTGAGTCGATCCGATCAAAAGCGAAAGGAGCTTGATCGTGCTTGTAAACCAAACCGTCCATCGATCATAGAGAAATGATTCATAGAGTAACAGCTTGCTGCGTCGATATTAGTCAGCTGTTCGCTGTCTTTTTCGCTCTATGAGTTATTTTTTGACTTTCTCCGTCTTCTTGTAACCCAGTGCCAGCCAGGCAAAGTGATTCGTGTTTTCATGCAAACGCGAGCCGAACTTAACACCGAATTGCAAGTAAGTTTTTTTTCCTCCTCTCCATTTGGCCTGCCCTGCTCTAAATACAGAATTTTCGTTTTTTCACAATAATTGGGAGTAGTTAACATCACTTAAAATATAGAAGACTTTCAATATCTATCTATTCTGAAAAGCATAATAAGATCCGAGCAAAAACACCGAAGACTTGCACAAATTATTAAGTACGGCGCCCCAATCAAAATGAAAAGTAGGCCTATCAAAAAGGTTAGTTCAAAATTATGAGATGCATGTCAAGACAAACAAGAATACATTTAGTCGGAGAAGTTAAGTCAATACTAACTTAGGAAATGAAAGGCCTCGGAACCACATAAGAAGGCAGTAGGGGCATTCGACTGCAAAATTCTTACTTTGTTTACTTTGAACTCACATTGATGCCACTCAATGTTACATTGTCCTTCTGCAGCTTTCAAACCATCAGCGACCTAAATAAAATAGGGAATGTGAAACTAATTTCATTTGGGTTAAGTTAAATTACTGTTGAAATTGCCTGTATTAACCAGGCCGTGAGTTGCTTTATAAGAATAACAAGACAAAATTTAATTTTTTAGTTTCGCCAAACACATTACCAACCTTCCAAATAATCAGGTATAACCCGTTATATACTGCACTTTTTTCAAATTCCAACCACTGTGCACTGTTTGTGGCTTCAAATATGCAATATCAAGTATACGACCCCCTGACACAACTGGGGCATAAAAACAAAACTGGTCTCAGCCACAAACCAACACAAGCATCTTCTGTGATCTCTACTTAGATGGTTGGTCATATTTCATTTCACCCAAATCCCACCCCTGATTTATGTTGTGCTCGGGCAGACGGAAAAGTTGTGTTGTTTAACTTGCCATCGCTCATATGTCGCCCTTTACACATAATTGCAGTTCAAAACACGAGCCATTTATAAATCCTAAGCCAAAAGTGAAGTAAAACTTGTGAAACTTTTCCCATTTCGTTGATAATTTCGCGCAACATTAACATGCTTATTAATCGTTGGCCACACACGTCCCCGCCGATGATACTCCTCTTAAATGGCCAAGACGCGTGAAATTGTCAAAGAGCCTGGGCCACATTTTATTGGTCCCGTCTGCAGAAGAGGCTGGGCTACCTTTTCTGAATGGCGCAACGCATTTGCTTAATAATTTAGTGAGTGCCAAGTGGGCTGTTATAAATATTTATAAGCAGAGGCCGTAGAAGGCAGATCCTAGGTCTGCTTTTAAGAGCCACTCCAGCGCTTGGCGGCTCAATTGCGCGTAAAAGTCAAATGTCGCCTGCTTTATCCCTAAGTTACCCGGGCACACTCAAGCACACACACACACACAGCCTCGGATTTCGATATCGAGCTGACTTTGTTGAGGTACACATGCAAAGTTGGCACGTTTTTGCCTTACTTAGCTGCTCTGTTATATATGCGCATGTATTAGTTGTGCAACCATTTTGTATGCTTACAGCCGTTAAGGGATTTCGCTGGCAAATATAAATTTATGAAATGAAATATCTCTGTATGTGCAGTGCACGTTAGTATTGTGAAATTTCAATTATGGGCATTCAATATGCTCGGCAGGTGAAAGTCATCAACTACGACCAAGGCCACAAAAAACTAACATACAACCGCAAAACATGGTGAAGGGTGCCGTGTGGCATGTCAAACATGACCAAAATCAATGCAAAACCAAACTGAACTAATGTTATTTGTGCAACAAACATTGATAATGAAATCATGGGACACATGGCAAATGCTAAGTGAAACAGTTTGGCCAGGTTGTGGCATCATGCCAATAACTAATTTCATTAGCAACCGAAATACATTCGCATGCACACAAACACACACACACACACACGCACAGGTTGAAGAGCAAACGATGCACAAGAGCCGATGGCAGTTTGATTTCTAGGTGGAGTGTGGTTTTCCAGGTCTAATTAAACCAATATTGAGCTCATGCCGAAACAAAAGTGCTCTATCAAAACCCAAGATCAAATGGGATTGAAAATTGCAAGGCAATATTCGATAACATTGCTTTACCTACAATTCAAATTGTATTTTGTACACATTTGTATTTTGAAGCTGGCATTAGACCACCCTGAGCTAACCCTTAATTCAGGGCCTGACCATGCCTTATTGTGACATGTTGCAGCGAATGTGCGGAGTCTTGTAAATCTCTAGAGATTGTAAAAGAGATTTTGACCGAACTCAACGGTTACCCCCAATTTCGGGTCTAAGGGAATCGAACTGCACCATTACTTTTTTGATTTGATACGCCGGTTTCTAACAAAATTTCTTTTTTTAGTTTTTCATTAACTTTGCCATTTTTCAAGAGAATAACTTGAACAGTATTGGTTGTTATGGTAAACTTTCTTCAGCAAAGATTCTTCAAATCTTCCAGGCTAAAAGTATTGGAAACACTTTTATACCCGTTATTGGTGTTTTGGAGGCCTTTAGGTCAATATGTTCAAAAAATCTTACATTTACTAAATTTTTATGATTTTTTCGCTCATTTTTCTTGAGTTTTCAAATTTTTTGTATCTGAGGCTTGTGAAACCATGCATCTTTAGCAAAGTCATCATGATGATAAAGTCTACCATTAAAAAAATATAAAACTATTCAAAATTAATCTTCTTCTATATTAACATATTATCAACCCACAGTCAAAAGTGCTTATCCTAAAAATCTAAGATTTGGGCTAGACCTTCGTTTAGTTGTGCAGGCGCGCACTAAGAAAGAAAATTTGAAAAATTTGACCGCGAAGTGTATGAAAATTGCAAAGAAAAGTTTATATGGGGTACATTAAATGAAGAGCGCGAGAGATAGTGAAAGAAGGAACGACTCACACTCACACAAATTAGGAATGTGTTGTAGTAGAAGTAGTATTAGTAGAATTATCATTTATTTTCAAATTGTTGCGTCATATTAAATTGATCTGTATAAGAACAAATGATAATGATATGCGCAAGTTTCTGTATCCACTAAAAAAATTCCTTCTTTACCAATTGTCTATAACGTTGTGCTTCAAAGATGTAGCCAATGAGCTTTGGCCAGCTTTTTCCATTTAAAACTTGCAGGCATTACTCTCTGCTAAGACTGTCCCTTTTCCAATAAATTCGACGTATCTCGCTTAAGATTGGGCATCTTGCTATAAAGTGCAGCGTATCTTCTCTTTCTCTCATATTGCGTAATGAACACTCATCCGAGCGATCGATTCTGTGGGGGGAGTATTTCAAACTCAAGAGCTCTACACTTGCCTTGCCATTTATGCCTATATACACAGAGAAATAAAAAATTCAAAAGCTACACGGAAATGTAGAATTTCTACACGTTTCGACCGGGTTTTCCAACCCACTATTTTTGTGTAGCTTTTCAACACCCGCTTTTTTAAACGCCATGTGCAGGCTTTCTACACGCCGCGTTCAGTTTTTTAATTTCAACATGCGGCGTGCAGCCTCGTTGTCGCTACGTGAATCCGCTATTTTCTTAAATTTAATAATTTTTATTTGATTGAATTTTTCTTTACAATTTATAAAAAGCGTAATATTGGAAACAGTCAGATATATTTAATTTTTATATTTAATTTGGCATATTGAATAAGTAATTTAGTATGACATTAAAATGATCAGATAAAATTTAAATTAATAGCTTAATCGTTTGATGTAAGGATAGCCTTCTTTCCGTTTCAGCGAAATCAATTTTCCGGTATCGAGTGAAACGTCTATAAAGTCTTACTACAGTTAATGATGTAACCGACCGGCTCTGTTGTATTGTTGTTAAATGTGTTCGTAAAAATGAGCTTTGCGCGAATATTTTATTATCATAAAATATACGCTCTCTAACATAAACGCGAGAAATATCCGATATGTTTCTTGAATTATCATTGCGCAATTTGGTAAATGGAAGCCGAGAGGTTAAAAATTATAAAAATTTATGTAGGAAAAACTGTCAAAGTCACTGTTTAGTCACGGTTAAGTCACTGTCAAATCACTGTTAAATCACTGTCAAGTCACTGTCAAGTCACTGTTTAGTCACTGTTAAGTCACTGTCAAGACACTTTGAAGTCACTGTTTAGTCACTGTCAAGTCACTGTTTAGTCACTGTCAAGTCACTGTCAAATCACTGTCAAATCACTGTTAAGTCACTATCAAATCACTGTTTAGTCATTGTCAAGTCACTGTTTAGTCTGTTAACTCACTGTCAAGACACTTTGAAGTCACTGTAAAGTCACTGTTTAGTCACTGTCAAGTCACCGTCAAATCACTGTTAAGTCACTGTCAAGTCACTGTTGAGTCACTGTTAAGTCACTGTCAAGTCACTATTAAGTCATTGTCAAGGCACTTTCAAGTCAATGTTTAGTCACCTCCACTTTCCTCTCAGTTTCCCTCCTCTTTCGGCCCAATTTCACTCCTCTCCCCCGGGGACACTCCGTTAAAATCCGCAAAAATATGCTAACGACAGCGTCATGTGACGCTGAAATCAAATTTTACTCCTACTAAAATCTTCCGTACCGAAATTAAAGATGTTTCACATCAAAAACGTCATATCTCCTAAAGTTTTGTAAATAGATGATTCGCACCTTGCAGAGATATTTAGCAATCAAGTTTATTTATCGATTTGCCGAAGGAACGATAAAGATCGGACAACAGATACTCAAGTTAAGAGCAAAACAAGACCACAACTGTAGGACCATTACATTAAAAGTGGACTCTGTACAAAGAAGAACAAACCTGAACTTTAAGTTCATGATTTCTACACCGATCTTCTCGGGGGGTAATTGTACACTAATTCGTTTCAAAATATCTTTGTTTCAGTTGTGATGGCACCCTTTATACGCTGAAGAATAATACCAAAGGCCTCGTGCCACAGCCTGAATGGGTGATATAACAATTTAATATGGAACAACCATTGTCAGGCGATCAGCTGTGCACACAATGGGCTAAAAAAAGCGCAGGCAAAAGGCGCCTGCTATAAATAGCGCCATCAACAGGTGCTCGGTCATGCAACTTTAAATATGTGGCGCCTGCTGTTGGTAGTGCTGTTTGCACTAGGATCTGGTAGGGCAATGCGTACAAATTTAGCGACTTAAGTAGTATTTTCCCCGTTTCCTCTACAGCTCAAGCACAATGCCCCATCACCCGGCCCATGGTAGAACGTACTTCTCGGATTTTTATGGCACGCGATCGCAATCGGCTTCTGCAATTAAAACGTACGAGTAGCGCGGCCGTTGGAGAGGTTCTGCAGATGTATTGCAATGCTTCGTCAATTGTGGCCACCACTTGCCAACCCAATCGTTCCTTCCGGCCGCCCTTGCCTATGGTATGTCAATCACCACCTGTAGCCGTTGTCGAGGCTGTACGGGATCCACGCTGCTCGCAAACCATGTACAGGATAGGCTATCGCCTGAACACAAATCATTTTCTGGAGCTCTATCGGTCCTGCTTCAATAGACAATCGGCGCGTGTGCTGTTTGTGGAACATCGTGTTTTTGCCAAGCCCTACTGTAAGTTAACATACTATAGCGAAATTATGGGTCCACTTGCATCACCCTACCGTATGGAGTCAGACCCCAGGTCACAATACCTTAGATGCTTTGTTAATCTCAATCTCTTTTTGCAGATCCCCAGCGTCCATGTCAGCAGTTCACCACCGATCGCATTATCCTACGGCCCGATGAGACCAGCTATTTTCCCAGCAACGTTCATAACAGATTTATACGTCTCTTTGGCAGACGGCAGACCTTTATACCCAACAACCGCGATTGGGTAATTAATCGTGGGCACTTGGCTGCCTCAGCGGATTTCCTCTTTGGCGATCAAATGTGCTCCACCTTCAAATATGTGAATGTTGTGCCGCAGTTTAGGACTATCAACGATCGAAATTGGGAGCTCATTGAACGTTGGGTGCGCAATACCGTGCAGGGCAATCAGGCTGTCGATGTGCGTACTGGAGCCACCGGTGTGCTGACGCTACGCCTTGGTAATGTCCAGAACCAAGTGTTTCTTAACGGCAATCGCAATCCAGTGCCCATGTGGATGTACAAGATAGTGCGTCTGCAACGGCCGGTTATCTTCCTGACCTTGAATAACATCTATGCGACACAGCGGCCACCTGCTCCTCCATTTTGTCGGCCCGTTAATTGTCCAACCAACATCCGATTGGCGAATACAGCAGCTGATGGTTTTACCATGTGCTGTAATCCGGGCAATTTTAATCCCTGAACTGATTGCTGCCCCTTGCCCACTCCAATTGCATTTTTTATACGTGGGCAAATTAAAGGAACATAAAAACCATATCTTTTAGACCCCCTCATGCTGCGAATCAATTTCCATAAATCGTAAAAAAAATATATACATTTAAAGCAACAACTAAACGCCTTGGGATTCAGAATCAAAAATGACTTTTGCTTGGAGTTTTAATGGTCATTTTGTGGGTTCGCATAAATTTGAGTTTCTACCTCTTGCGATGCGTGCGAGTGCAATAAAAAGCCACAGCAATTGCTGTTGCGCCTAAAAGTAGACATTAAATAAATTATTTAGCCAGGCATGGAATAACAGGGTGAGGCAGGGTTGAAAAGATTTCAGTTAAGAGTTCACACTGGTATTTGGCTGGTGTTCGCAAGACCCAGTAAAGCTCACTCACCACTGGTAACAGTTCCTAAAGCAGTTCCTTCGATCTGACCGCTTCGAAGGCTAGAAAGCGACTGACTGTTTACTCTGTTGTGAAAGTGAAATAAAAAGAAATCTGAATGAATTAAAGAATCTTCTGTGCAACCTGTGTTTCTTTCTTCCTGTTATTGACTGCCCCTTAGCTTTCCCCTATTCTCTGAAGACAAAGATCACTTTTGGCTTTGGTCATCACTCTCCTCTTCCTCTCTCCACTCTTTCCCGCTCCATCAGCTGAAGTTAATTATTCGAAGGCCGGGATGTCTTCTGTCCCAACACTCTATTTTATCTTTAGGCGAGGAACACTTCCCGCTTCGCTTTGTCCTTTTACTTCTGGACTTTTTTTGGAGAAGAGGATCTCTTCTCGCTCTTCTAGAACGTTTAGAAAAGATTTCGGAAACAAAAAAATCTTCCAGCTACCGATTATATAAGAAAGCCTGCGGTGACGATGATCCCTCCTAGCCTAAAGGGGTCAGGTTAGATCCAGGGTTATATTAAGAGAGAACGTACACTTCCTGCCTTATCAACATCACTTGGTAATCTATATTCGGAGAACCCTAACCTTCAGGTATTTTAAGAACAAATTTCTACACCGAGAATAAATAATGATATTTTTATACTATCTACCAAAATTTTGCCACTGCATGGTACATCAGATTCTTGATGAACTATAGTCAAGGTTATTGACATCCTAAAGATAATGGTTCTAAGCAAGTAGTGGAGCCATCTATTGCTCAGATTTGAAAATCCCTCACGCTTGTTCGAAAAATAAAATTTTAAACAAAAATCTTTATGATACGGCTTCAAACCATAAATTTGGTGATAATCGCTAGGATCCCTTTTATGGCCTTTCGAATTCCGAGTCGATTTCGTGTAGTCGTTTGTATTTTGAATTCTAGTTGTATAAATTTATGTGTAAGTAAGAAGGAAATCGACGGTCACTAGATTCCGTCGTTCTTTTTTCTCTAATTAAAATCACTTGGAATTAAGCAATCGATTTCAGCTGCTCAAACAATTCCGAGTTTTGTTATACCTAATCTAGTAACCGTAGGTATCTTTGTCAATTGCTATAAAACGCTATTATATTGATATGATAAAAATTTCAAATCGATATTTTTTAACATACCATTATTACATATTTAGTATCATTCTAAAACTATTTAATATTAATTTAAGTAAACTATATTATTTTCGATCAGAAAGATATTTTTTTCTTGCCAAATGATCTGAAAATATTGATATTTTTTAAAAGTTCTCTTTAATAAGTTAAATATCAAAATGAATTTGATTTTGTTAAAGACCCTAGACCAGTGGTGCCCAAAATGCCAAAAGCCTATCCCATGGAATAGGAACTCATAATTCTGCCGGCGTCGTGTGTTCTATAAATAGCATTCTCGGCGGCTTGCTCTGTCATGACGTGTGCACTCGACTTTTTGTTCTATCACGAGGCATTTGTTTGTTTGCTATTTGCTCATGTTTGACAACATGATGTTTACTTCGTGTTTCTCTGCTTTATACACAAGTGCAAAGCTTGATAGTGTAGGTTTGGGCACCAATGCCCTAGACGCAGCTGAGATATATACCCCGGCCTAGAATGAAGGATCAATTCAAGCCAAAGGGGTATTAAAAATGGGTAGATCCCGGAATGGCTCAAACCAAGCTCGATATATTCTTGATGAGGACGACGAGCTGAGTCGATTTAGCTTTGCCCGTCCGTCTGTCTGTCTGTCTGTCTGTTTCTACGCAAGCTAGTCTGTCAGTTTTAAAGATATCGAGCTGAAACTTTGCACAGAGTCTTCTTTTTACTGTACACTGCTAATATGTCGGAACCGTCTGGATCGGCTGACTATATCATATAGCTGCCATAGGAACTATCGGTTGGAAAATGGGGTTTTGTGAAAAAAACTTTTTGTTTTTATACCCTTGGAGAGGGTATATTGAAATTGTCCGGATGTTGATATAGCCATGTCCGTATGTCCGTCTGTCCGTCCGTCTCTTTTTATGCTATCTTCTCCGAAGTCTTTTGGTACAAATACGCTGCACATTTGTCGGAACCGGCCGGATCGGATGACTATAGCATATAGCTGCCATAGGGACGATCGGTCCCAAAAATAGTTCTAGTGAGAAAAACTTTTTTGTTTTTAATGCTATCGCTCCCAACCCTCGTATTTATAAGTTTTCTATGATTGCACATAATTTTACCGAGATTTATTAAAATCGGACAACTATATAGTATAGCTGCCATACAAAAGATAGGTCTGAAAAAAAGTCTTAGTGAGAAAAACTTTTTTGTTTTCAATGCAATTGCGCCCAAACTTTGTACAGATCAATATTATATGCTACCACACTATTCTGTCAAGTTTGATTCAAATCGGATGACTATAGAATACAGCTGCCATAGGAACGATCGGTCGAAAAAGTAGTTCTGGTGAGAAAAACTTTTTTGTTTTCAATGGTAGCGTGTTTATACTTTCCAGATATGAATGTTATCTGTTTCAACTCAATTTTGGAAAATTTGATCAAAATCGGAAGAATATATTGTACAGCCATATAACAAACTGGCAGCACATATTATGCTCCAAGGGTATTTAAACTTCGGTAGAGCCGAAGTTAGTTTCCCTCTATTTATTTCTCTCTTTTTTACTAGGCCCAGAACTCAGGACCTTAAAGACTTAACCCACGGACAACGGCGTCTCAGCTCGTACGACAAAGGACTGTATGCAGTTGGCACTTAGTCGCTCAGCAAGTCAAAAGGGCCGTGGTCGAGTGAACGTTGACGTCAAGTCCCCCCAGAAGATAAGTTTTTTTTATCACAAAGTGATGGAACTTTTTTAGGCAGGCTCTAGGTCATTAAGTTGTGATTTTGATTGCTTTGGGCAATTCAAACAATCGGCGCCTGTGTTAGTAAAATGCTGGGGAAAAAATTTCCCCCACTAACAACAGAAGGGCCGATACGTGATTTGATTTGCATGTTGCTGTTTTTGCAAAATCTAGGTGGATTTGTTGCGTTTCGTTTGCTCATGTTCAAGGCTAACTATCTAGATGGATTTCGGTAGCAATGTACTTCATCCTCATTGATTTGAAAACAATGTACATGACAATCATATTAAGTATTTTTATGAGTGCGCAGCATATGGTCACACTTAAAAATTTTTGAAATAAAAAACAATTGCTGCAAAAACAGTTAAATCGAATTGTTAATTATTAAACCAAAATTGAAAAATATTGTATGTGCCTTTAGTATACAAGACACCTGCAGACATTGTGAAGAGACAGATGCTCATACTAATTGCCCTAGGTCATTGCTTATGCTGAGTTCACACAGGCAACTAATTTGGCCAAAATGTGAGTCAAATTGCCTTGATTATGATTTTACTGATGTAAAACTTAAACATCGTTTCATATTCAACAATTTGATCAAATTAGGCTTAAAAGTTCCCTAATTTCCAAAGCAAAATATTCACAAAATTTGTCTAAATTATTTGCCGTGTGAACTTAGCATAGTCCTTTTTCTTAATCTCCAACCATAGTTAGAAGTGCTCGCGAAAATTTTCCCTCCTCGTGAAATGCTGCTTTCTTTTTTAAAACTGGCGCGCAAGGACATATCAACAAACTAGCGAGTCCAAGGGGCTGTCAACACTTTTAGTGCCTCTGACCTGCCGGTGTGACCGTAGTGCAAATGCCCAAACTCATAATCAATCTACATAAGACAACCAATTGCACGAAAACCACCTAGTGCAAAATCTAGGTGGATTTTGATTTTAGCAAAAACAGGAACATGAGAAAACGGCGAAGGATTGAATTGGTATTCATGAAATAGCTATACTGTCAACCAGCCTGCTTTGTGGTGCTGTGCGTGTCTTGTTTTAGAAAAGTTATGGACAAATCATAACTTAATGACCTAGAGCCTGCCTAAAAAAGTTATACGATAAGTTTTTATTTTTTTATTATTATTTAAAGTGTTTTTAAAAGTGTCTATATTTAATACAATGCCGTATGGTCGTTAAATAAATTGTTTGCTTGTATAGGAGTTTTCTTACATGTAGTTGAGTGCCTTTTGTATGCTCTGTCTTAAGCCCACAGTGGGCATCCTTGGCCTTGGCATCTGTCAATCATTGCTCATACTTTACTTTGGGCTACTTCTGGGGTTTCCGAATAAGTAAGCACTTTTTTCTTTGAACAACAACACCAAAAAAACTATGTTCAATGCGCAGCTGGTTCAGAAAACCACCCCTTCTCCCACATTGTCTCACCCTGTTTTTCGCCCATTACAGTATTGTTGTTGTGGCTTTTAAATACGCTGGCTGTGAAATTGTTTTGTGCGTGAGGAGTAAAGTGGGAGCACTGGGCGCTCATAAAACTGCAGCATAAATTTTCTGCCTGGACACAGCACTCAGTCGTTCCGTCTCTCTCGTCTATTGGGCTCGCATAAAACCTAACAGTTGTAATTGTGCTGTAAACACGCAACTCAATGGCATTGTAAATGCTCTTCTTTGGCCACCGCCACTAGCCAACGGTACGTCTCCGCCTGCACTGCGGCACAATTTAATTTATGTTGCGGGTTGTGGTCGGCTTGTTGATTTTGTTGCCTTGCCCCTATTATTTTTATTGACCATTACAATCCTTCACATGTGCGAGTGCGAGTGCACACACATCCAACGAATCCGTGTCAGAAATTGTATTGTATATGACATAATTTGGTTCGTACATTAAAAGCGCCCAAATAGCGTCAAAATGGCTCATCAGCTACGGAAATTACGTTACGCCCTCTCCCCCTAGACTCCGGCCGTTCGCACACAACCGCTCGACATACTTTGCTAAGCATTACACATTTCGTTAAATGCACATTAAAATACAACAGCTCCTTGGGTTTCTTGTTGAACAACAACAGTAGCCAGACAATGAATAGCCAATGCAAACATAAAACAACATTCATTCAGTGATTGTGTCATTACGTGCAGACATTTCAAGATGTGTCATTATTTTAAGTAATTTTAAACTCGAACTAGATTTTAGGTATGAGAAACCAACAGCATTTTGTGCTAAGACATTGATGTTCATCTTCTGAAGAACATTTAAATATTTGAATATCTGTACAAGGGTGTAGCAACAAAGCAAGGTGAAGGAATGGCTAATTTTCCACTTATCCAATGTCCATCAAGTTACATTTTTAATTTACGAAAATTTAGTTAGATTACACAATTTTCAGCAACAGCAGTTTGAAAGTCCTACCAACATTAATTTTACACAAAATACAGCGAAATATGTTTGGTTAAATAACATCAAAATTCATTTAGAAGAAACAGCATGTAAGTGCAGAAGTATATACATACAACCTAACAAGCAGGGCCACATACATGCTGACCCAGAATTTCAAAACAGAAGGAAAATGTTGCCAATGTCAGAGAATGGAAGAACAGAAATTACTTCGCATATCCGATGTTAAATATTTTTATAGGGCCCACCATTCAGGGCAAAAACAATGAAAATAATACAAGAACTGGTGCATTGAAATGCAGACAAATGGCCGAAAAATGTGTTGCCAAAAAACAGTCTGTCACACTTATTGCAGTTCCTTTCTTTACGTTGCTCGTGGAGGCTTTTATAATACTTTCTGAAAACGCACAGACAAAAGCCAATGCCGAGGTGCCATGAAAACTGCACCTATAAATGGCCGTCACACTCTGCACATTGATCAATAATCATCATGGAAGCTCATCAAGTAGTGTGGTCGCTGCTGCTGCTGACGGTCGTTGCACTGGGTAGGTAAACTATGCCAGAATTGCATTTCCTTATTACACCAAGCATTTCTCTGTAGTCCTTCAGTCAGAGGCCGATTGTCCTCTATCGCGCGCCATGATCGAGGGCACCAATCGCATCTTTACCAATCGTGATCGTTCGGGCCAGTATGCCTTAAAGCGCACCCAAAGAGTACGCGTGGGCGAGACGCTGCACATGATCTGCCAACCGAATGCCATTGTACAGACCAGATGCCAGGCGAATGGCAACTTTACCACTCCATTTCCTATGCGTTGCAACAATCCCATGAGGCCCACGGCGACAGTGGTCACCGATTCCAGTTGTCCAGCTGCCATGTATTCTGTGGGATATACCGTAAATAATCGCCGGCTGGAACTTTATCGAGCTTGCTATGACCGTAGGAATGTGCGTGCCCTGTTTACTGTGCATCGGGTGTATGCCAAGACCTTTTGTAAGTTTAACTCGAAACCTTTTCCACTACCGAGCCATTACCCATCTCCTTGTCTCACAGATCCTAGGCGTCCCTGTGTGGATTTCTCCAGAGATGGTGTCATTAGCGAGGCCGATGCCAACACTTTCCGCACGCGTAGCATTTTTAGTGCCTTCAGGCGCATCTATGGCAACGGTCAACGCTACATACCCAACGATCGCGATGTGGTAATCAATCGCGGACATCTCACCCCCTCAGCTGACTATCTATTTGGTGATCAAATGTGCTCCACCTTTAAGTATGTGAATGTGGTGCCACAGTTCAAGAGCATTAACGATCGCAATTGGGAGACTATTGAACGCTGGTTGCGTAATCAAATCACTGGTGAGAATTCGCTACGCATCAGAACTGGAGCTGTTGGCACTTTGGAACTGACCGATACTTCAAGGCGGCGCACAAGGCGCCGCGCCTATTTAGGCGCTGGTACCAAGAACCCGGTACCCGAGTGGATGTACAAGGTGGTGCGAACAGCCACAAATCAACCCTTGGCCGCCTTTGTGGTATACAACAATATTTATGCCACTCGAAGACCGGCTGCCCCTCGTGTCTGCACCAGCGTACCCTGCCCCATGACTTTGGTAGATAATGCTGCTGCTGGATACACTTTTTGTTGCAATGCAACCACTTTCACTCCATAGTGTGACTCAACCATAACTACTAATGATATGAATCGGTAATCGGAGTTCTGGTGAATAAAAGTCATATATAATGCGAGTGACTAGCTCCTCTTCCAGAAGCTGAATGGTTATTTATTTAAATTTTAGTCTCTTTTAGCATCACATAGCCATGCGTTGATCGTGGTTTCTAACTTATTGCTCACATATGTGTCCTGTTTTTAGGGTTGTATAGTCTAGTCTTGAGTTCCAAACGTATCCCTTGCTGAACTGAAGTGATTCAAGTGCACATAAAGCTGCTGATTTGTCTATCATAAAATGTTCCGTTCTACAGAATGAGACAAA